>JASKGM010013644.1:0-34945 GCA_034509205.1 Ceratonia siliqua
AAGACTTCAAACTCTTCTTGGAAACTTCCTGCAAATACACAAAACACAACTCAAAGTAATCTAATTCTAAAACAAAAATGCATAAAAAGAATAAAAATTATATCACAATAATAGGATAAATATTGATTGATCATGAGCCTTTCATGAAAGTTGTGGATCTCCTTTTCAAATTTTCAAAGGAGTTGAGGTTGCTAAATATGAACTTCTAAAACTCCTGGTACAGGTTTAAAACCAAAGCAGAGTCTAGGCTAAATTTATACTGCTGGATATTTGCTCACTTCTTTGTTTGCAACATTTAGACTTCAAACTAGAAGAACAAGGTTTTGGGCTCTTCATAAAAGTTATAGACCTTTGTCATATCTTTCCAATAGGCCAAAAATACCTGAAATAGAAGTAGTAGGTCTAGTTATAGCTCAAAAATCAAATAGTGCTTTGAGTTTACTTGAACCAGTCCAACTTGATTTTCTTTTTAAGCTTAGCCCAACTTATGCCTCAACACATAAATCCCAATCAACCTAAAATAACAATTCAAAAATTACAAAAATAACAAACACAACCAAGAATTAGATAAATGCAAAACACACATAAAATTGTAGACAAAAGAGCTGAGAACATATAAAACGCATAGAATAATACACTAAAGCCCAATAAAAGATGTAGAATAAAATCACACATCAAGTCCCTACATATCATCCAGTGCTCAATCCCAAAGCCAAACCAAGACAAATCATCCCAAATACAATTCCAATTCATAAAACAAGACTTTGCAGTAATAACAAAACAAAAAAAAATTTAGATGCTCCCTTTATCTGTAAAACCTGGAGTCCCAACACATAAACAACATCAACAAAGAAGCCCACCAAGATATCTGGGAGAGAATAAGATTCCCAGAAATCTACTCTTCAGCAGCCTAGTGATATGAAATGTTAAGATCAAGTGATAAATAAAATAAGTAATCCATGATGTTAAGGGAAAGCTAATTCGCCATATAGAAGTTCATGTGTATGTAACTAGTAAAATATAAAAGTATTTAAAAATATGATCTTAAATAAGTAGTTTCAATTTTATAGGGTAGCCCATGAAAGCACCAATCTCATCTTTAAGGGGGTGACTACACCTCGTTGACAGCTCCTTGCCTTATAAGAGCCACGGCTACACTTAATAGGCAGCTCCTTACCACACCATTATTACCCATATCATCACTATGGAGATGGCTACACCTCATTAGCAGCTCCTTGCCTCATACAAGCGGCTACACCTAACAGGCATCTCCTTACCTACCGATTATCATACCAACATATATTAAGAAGCATCTAGGTCGTTTATCCTACTAATGGCTATGGGTCCTAATATGGATTTCCAAAAAAAAAACATTTACAACAAAATCATTTCAATTTCCATAATGTCATCAAAACATGTCCATAAGCTCAAAAGCATAATTTTCTCTATTTCTAGAAATAACCTCCCCAAACAATTTGATATCTCATCTCTACAATTTCAAGTCATCAAAACTCAACTAAATAAATAAATAGAAAGTTTCCAAATTTATTTCCAAAGGTCTTGTTTCTCCATAATTGTTGTTCAACTAGTAATAATTTAAATTGCTCATAAATATGACAAGAAATTGAGGAAATTAGGAAAAATAAAATTCATTATCAAATAAGAAAATAATCTCATTAAAGCTATACAAGGAAGCATTATTCAAAGCCTCAAGAGTAATAATATATATACAATATAAAAATCTGAATTAAATAGAGGAAATTAAAATAGGAAGAGAATGCCATAATATCTATTATCCACTCACCACTAAGGATTCTCACAGCCATAATTCCTCAGCTTACAAATCCACTTACATGCCTAAATAAATTTTTCTAGCAACTGCCTACAAATTTTTGCAGTGCCAACAACTCCCAGTAAGCAAAATACTAGACATTTCATTACCAAGAATACATCTAGCTGATAATCTCACAATGGAAAAATATCCAAATTTTCTAAGACTTCGTTTGGTGAAAAGAAATTACCTAAAGTTTTCACCCAAAATAAAAGTACAAGTACCAAGGGAAACTCCTCCTAAAAGCCACGGCCAAGCTCCCAAAAAGTAGTATTTTGGAGTATTGTACAAAACAAAAACTATGATCTTGTAAATGAGAGGAAAATATGAAGTTTTCATGAAGGAAGTATGTGAAAATATGGAGAAGATTTGACGGGCTTGAAGCTCAAAGTCCCAACAACAGAGACACACTGGGAGGAAGAAGAAATTGTTCATGTGGGTGCAGGAAAAAGTGACCGTCCTTTTAGAAACGTATGGGGTGTTTTAGTTATTTTGAGGAACATTAGACCAACACCCTAGTTTTTAAGTTTTCATGTAAAAAGAACCCTAATTCTTATTAATTATACCCTTCAACATTATTACGCCACAAAATAATTTGATATACTACTCTCTATAGCTTTTTTAGAAAGGAGAAATTTGTCACTAACACTTTTAAGAGTTATTCTAAAATTTTAGGGGTATTACATGATTCATGCTGGACCATCTTCGGCGAGGAAGATTTGACACTCCCAACACGAAGTACAACATTACCAATAAAAGGTTATCAGTGCTTGACCATTTGCGTCTTCCTTTCTCGCTACATCGTCGTCCAATTCAAAGGTCAAATGGAACATTTCGAAAAAGAAAGTTAGATGAAGTATGATAAATTGAAAAGAGCATTGTTATTTTCACACTCATTTTTTCTATACTTCTCCCACACTCTAATTTTTTAATATACTTTTATCATTCTCTCTCTTCCTTTCTCTCTCTTTCCTTTATCATATCATCACAAATACTAATAATAAAATTGGGTGTAAAAGGATATGAATGTATAAAAGTATATAAATAACATTCCTCAATTGAAAATAGATTCTTTCTCTTCTACCAAGGCTTCCTTTTCTTAGAAGTCAGATTTTTTGACTTTCAAAAAAAGCACCCAAAACTCTTTTATTTTTGGTTGCTTCTATTTTCTTTTTTTTTTCAAAAGCCAAAACAAACACTTATTTTTTTTTTTCATAGAATGACTTTTTTTTCAAAACAAGTCAATCCAAAGGCATTATAAGCAAAGCCTTCGATTAGACATTTTACATTAAATAGATCATTTAAATATATATTAATCATGTATATTTAAATCATATTACAAAATAGTTTAATATAGGATAGTTCCAAAACTAATTATTATTTTTATACGCAAATTTTATAACATATTGAATAATATAAATTTTATACTCATCTTGGGAAGCTTATTCGGCTTTCAATAGGTTCAAAGGATAGAAAATATCGATCATAGTAGGGGAGAGAATCGGATGTTTTATGAGGTTACTGAAAAGTTAAATAGTGCTAGATTGATTTTAATCCAGTATGTTCTCCCATCAACATTAACTTTCCACGTGCCAATCTGGAAATTTCTCCAAAAATTTTTTCATCAATTTGACCAGATTATGGCAGGATTTTTCTAAAGTCGCCAATAGGATTAGAGAGGAATTCACATGAAGGCTTGGTCCAGGGTTTGTTTGCTCTCGTCAATTTAACGCCTATATGTTTTTTTAATAATGTAATTTATATATCAAAAGATATATTTGTTTACACCATTAATATTAATTATTGATTTAAAGTAAAATAATAATAATAATATATGATAGATAATAATAAAATAAAATATAAAAAAAGATATACAAATTATATACAAAAAATTGTATACAATTATAATCTCTTTTTGTCCTCCATCATTTATTCATTTTCAAGGGAATTAAAACCCTCACAAAATTTTATAAAAAAATTTTGTCTCCAATGATTCCCACCTTAAATTTTATGAAAATCTTGCGAGTGATTGGGGATCCCTCGTAATTCTCTCACAAAAGTTGCGAAGTAATTCCAATCCCTCTCAGAATTTCATGAAAAACTTGACTCCAATGATTTCATGCAATATTTTTGCGATGGAATTGTTGTACCTAGTAAAATTTCTTTGTAGCCCTGGGTTTTCACTAAATTTATGGTATCATGGCATGACCTACTATGGGCAGTTTAGATGTGATTATACTTTTAAGTAAATGTTTTAAATAGAAATGATTTTTTTTGTAAAAAAATAAGTATTTAGTATTTGGATGTAATTATGTAGAAGTGATTTTACTGAAAAAAATAGGTGTCTTGCGTTTAGATGAAAAAATATAAAAGTATTTTTAAACATATAAAATTATTAAAAATGACATATAAAAATATTTTTAAAAAAATTTATAAAATATTTTAGGGATATACGTATCTAAAAAATTTTCTCCCTCTTTTATTAGACTTATTTTTTTTAAAAGTTAGAAATTTTAACTTCTAAAATAATTAATTTTTTTGTTTTTTTAACAAAAATACTTATTATCTAATATGCTTTTACTCCGTAGGTATTAGAATGAAATTCGAAAATTGCTTATTATCTAATTTTTGAGAAAATTGCCCTCATAGATGTGCCTTATGCAACATTATGGCATTATATGATCGAGTTTGGTATTAACATTGTCTTTAAAAAGAATTAACAAGAAATATTTTTAAAAACTGATTTCATAAGCTATTGTAAAAATGTTATTTGAAAAAAGTAAAAGCAGTTAAATTCTAGTAAATGATTATTAGAAGCAGTTTCAATACTTAAAAAGATATAAATGGACAAGCAAAGAATATCAGTTTACGATATTTCATTGTAATTTTTTCAATTATTCAATTGCATCAGTTCCTTCACCATTTCTTCTATCGCCGTTTTCTGGTAATGTGGGTAACGGTAGGGACGAACGTTCACTGGCTTTGAGTGAGGTTGGAAGATTATACAATGGTCGTGAGACCTCTCTGGTTGTCCTGTTACATAACTTTCAGGAGGGTGAAGGAGAAAATAAGGGAAGAACAGAGAAGGGAAGAGAAAGAGAGTTTAAAAAGGAAAATAACTTCAGCATAATCGTCATAACAACAACACAACACATATAGACGAACTACAAGACAAGACTAGCATGAAATATTGCAGAAAACGTGTTTGTTGGTATTTTAAAAAATAAAATCACAATTAATCAGTACAGTATCTCCTCTATAACATTCTTGATGAACTTTATGCTAATGGAAGGACAGTGCAAGAGGCAGAATTATGTGAATTTTGATGAATTTAGATCCCCCACTCAGTTTCTCTTTGTTGTATAACTAACCTAACCGAACACATCACTGTAGCAGCTTCCTGAAGCGATTTACTCTTATGGGTCAAGTATAATTTTCCCATGAAATTCAACTACTGACTGCAACCCATTTATTAAAAATTGGGTTCAGCTTTTTCTACTTCAACCAAAATGGAGAAATTTATGATGTTTAACTAAATAGCTAGGCACCATCTTCTCAAGTGATCTGAAAGCTTAGTAGGACGCTTTATGAAGGATCTAAAACACATAGGGATGATCAGCACTTAGATGGATCAAGTCTGATGCTCAAATTAGCTATCTAGTAAAAGGTACGTAGAGGATGCTAAAGTTAACATGAAAGTGCAATTACAGAAGTGAAGTGACCATACGTCACGAGAGTAGACAAGTTAGGTATATATAGGCTAGTAAGTCGGTGAAATTCTGGGAGTGTCTTGGTCATTACCAATAGCCTGATAACAATCAGCTGGCAGCCATGCAAGAAGAGTCCTCGAGATTACGCATAAGCTGCTAGAGGACCGGTAGGACGTGGTTATAAACATTAGTTCTATGTGACTGAGTTGTTGGGTGCTCAAACGTGGAGAAGTCTATGACAAGCATTCTAGATCTAGGTTAAGCTTGGTCCAAAGTCATGAGGCTAACCCAATACAAATTGTAAGTTATCACCAATCCCCAAGTGAGTGGAGTTTGGATGGACTTGCTTTGTCTGAACTCGCAGATGCTGAACTACTCTGGCGGTCAGAGTGTCCTACTGATATCCCCCAAGTGTTAGCAATTAACTGATGAAAAAAAAAGGGCAATTTCTATGCGGTGGTAACTATACAACTAATGATCGTGACCTTTAGATCTTGTTAGATTCAATCTTAACAGTTGAATTGAGTTATTAGCTGATCATTTGATATTTTCGAATCAATCGTGGCCATCCACTACGCTACCCCAAGAACATTTATGATACGAAGTTCACGTTCTTTAAGACAAGGCTACTTATAGATAATAAGGGAACTTCTACCCTGGAGTACCTATACTCCAGAGTAGGGTTTTTTATTTTTTAAATTTTAGTTTTTAATTGTTTAATTTTTTTTATATTTTTTATTTTTAAAAATAAGTTTAAAGAAATTAAAAAAATTTTGAAAAAAATAAAAAAAAAGTAAAATATTTTTTTAACACAACTATTAAAATAATTAAAAAAACAAAATAGAAAAACAAAAAAGTAAAAAAATATTCTTTTTGACTTTTTTTTAACTTTTTTAATTTTTCTTAAATCCTTTAAACTTATTTCTTAAAATAAAAAATATAATAAAAATAAAAAAATAAAATTTTAAAAATAAAAAACCCTACCCTAGAGTATTATACTCCAGGGTAGGGGAGCAATCGCCAGATAATAATGATTAGACAGTAATCACTATAAAGGCACTCTAATAAATATGAGAGCATTGTTATTTCCATATTGATTTTTTTCACACTATTCCACACCTTAATTTTTTAATACTATTTTCGTCATTATCTCTTCAATTCCTTTTTCTCTCTTTCCATGTTATCACAAATACTAATAATAAAATAGGATGTGGGAGGCTGTAAATGTACTTGGGTGTGTAAATACTATTCCTCTAAATACGATGGCAATTTCATGGATTCGTCTAAAATTTTTCTTTAAAATTCAAAATTACAAATTGTTTACTCTGTTATTGTTCTCCTTCTTAGTTCATCCCCTTCACCTTCTGCCAAAACAAAGTGTACTGGCTTCATCACCTCTTTAATTGCTTTCTTGAAGAACCTTTCTTATCGTTCTAGAGTTTTCTTACTTCCTTCTCAATATATTATTTCTTATAAGTTTCCAATATATTAGTTTTATTGATGCATTTTAGTAAAACTATTAAACATAATAATTTTTAACAAATATATTAGTTTTATTAAACAATATTTTTTTTACTAAAATGCATCAATAAAACTAATAGATTATTCAAAACTTAATATTAGGTTGAATGTATTAGTTTTATTAAGTTGGTTTACTTTGGTTTATAAATTTGATCCAACATAATTCAACCTAATATATTTTGAAAAACTCTAAACTATACCAACCTAAATATACATAAAAAAAACTAGAACAAACCATTAATTTGGGTTAGGTTTTTCAGTTATGTCGGTAGGTTAGGGTTTTAAAGTCATAGCTCTGTTCATTAATAAGCCCTGGATTTAATAGGTTTGATTGAGCAGTGCAGTTTTTCCAAGAGCTTAGAATAACATGAAGGAGAAAAATAATGCATATAATCATATCTACAACATACTTGATGAGTAGAGATTAGTAAATACCTGATATTAGAGTTGGATCCAATGCTAGTTTGGTCCCACCAGATAAAGGGGACCACAAAATAAGTTGAAGAAGAATGGACGTGAGACACAGACACTTTGAGACCGAAAGGGGAAACACAAGAGAAGGCTAATCTCTGTTTGATACTCCAAAGTCAAAATCACACATGGCATAATGGGAAACCTTATATATATAAATATCAAATGAGATCAGGGAATTCTCTAGTGGTAAATAATAGATAGTCCAACCCATTATGGATTATCCATTTACTAACCCACTATAATATCCATAAATTGGTCTAGTGTTGCATACACATAATACTCAGAAATTACTATCCTTTACAATCCCATTAAATTTTAAATAATTGATTAATGCTAATCCACATCATTAATAGTATTAAATCATTAAAATCCAACATTCTCCAACTTGGATAGCATTGGTCACTTATTAGAAACGAAATGATCAATATGACCATAACATGAATATTAATTGTAAGACAAACACATCTTGACCAATAAACTCATAACTCATGTTTAGAACTAAAATATGGAATGTTTAACAAAGAAATCATAATTATTCACAAACACATAACATATGCAATTCCCAAACTAATAGTCCAAGCATTCCAAGAATGTTATAAGAGATACAACAAAATGACCAACATACCATAATGTCATTAATAAATAATTACATCAATGATAACAAAAATGATCCATCAGTATTTTAAAATACATAGCCAACATATACATAAGCCCATGCTGCCACTAACCCAAAGCATCAAAGGATGCTATCAGGCCCACATTAATTATATGGCCTCTAAAGACTATAACAGTCAAGCCTTTTGTTAGTGGATCTGCCAACATGTACCTCGTGGCAATGTGCTCAACCCAAGTTTCAAAACTCTGAACTTTCTCTTTAACAAACATGTACTTCATATCAAAATGCTTTGAACGAGCAAAACTCCTATTATTATGAGAGAAAGATACAGCAGCAGTACCATCACAATAAATAGTCAGTGGTCTATATATGATCTCAACAACATGAAGAATCAAATATCTTAACCACACAGCATGGTGAGTAGCCTTATAGCATGTAACATACTCTACTTCCATGGTTAAAGTAGCTATAAGTGTTTGCTTTACACTTTTCCAGGAAACAGCTTCTTTAGCCATCTTAAAAATATAACCAGAAGTGGATTTTCTGTCATTTTGGCAACCAAAAAAATTAGAATCAAAATAGCTTGTGACTTCAAGATGTCTAGAGTTCTTATAAGTCAAACATGTAGTCCTTGGTACCCTGCAAGTACCTCATGACTTTATTTATAACTTTCCAATGATTCTGACAAGGATTGCTCAAATATCTCCCCAAAACATTAACAACAAAAGCAATATCAAGGCAAGTACAAACTTGAGCATACATCAAGCTGCCAACAATGGAAGCATATGGGACCTTGTCTATATCAGCTCTCTCCTTATTATTTCGAGGACATTGTGATTTAGAGAGCTTATCACCCTTTTGAAGAGGTGTAGCACATGCAGAACAAGAATGCAGGTTAAACTGCTTAAGAATTTTCTCAATGTAACCCCTTTGAGACAATTTGAGAATGCCTCGAGATCTATCACGATGAATTTTAATACCTAGAACAAAAGAAGCATCACTAAGACCCTTCATATCAAAATGTCCAAATAGCATTTCTTTTGTCTCATTCAGGAGTCTAACATAATTACTTGGAAGAAGTATAACATCAACATATAACACAGTAATTATAAACTAGCTCCCACTCATTTTCAGACAAATACATTGATCTATAACTTTTTCTTTGAAGCCAAAAGAGGTGATTAGCTCATCAAATTTCAAATACCACTAGCTAGAGGCCTATTTCAAATCATAAATGGATTTCTTCAATTTACACACTAAGTGCTCTTTCTTGTTTTCAACAAAACCATCAGGCAAAACCATATAAACATCTTCATATAACTCTCCATTCAAGAAGGTAGTTTTAACATCCATTTGGTGAAGTTCCAAATTGAAATGAGCAACCAAAGTTATAACAACTTGGAAAGCATCTTTAGTGGAAATAGGTGAAAAAGTTTCCCTATAATCAATGCCTTCCTGTTGGTTATAACCTTTAGCTACTAATCTAGTTTTGTATCTTTCAATTTCACCATTTGAACCATGTTTAGTCTTAAAAGCCCATCTACAACCAACTGGTTAATAGCCATATGATAATTCCACAAGGTCCCAAATATCATTATAAGACATAGGGGCTAACTTTTCTTGCATAGCAATTATCTATTCAGAGGATTTAAAACCAGAGATAGCCTGCTAAAAAGAAATGGGATCATAGTTGGTACCCAAATTGAACTCATGCTCTTGAAGATACACCACATAATCGTCTAAAATAGCAGATTTATGTGCTCTTTGAGATCATCTTATAGGAATCTCGTCTACAACTGCTTGTCGTTGATTATCCTCCAATGGCGTTAGCAAAACAACATTTTCAGGGAGATTTTGATTAACATTGGTATCCACAGGGATTACCTCCTTTACCAGAGAGGAATGTGTAGGTAGTGAAACAACAACTTGCTCTTCTCTAAGAATGATGATATGTGGTATTTGACTCCCACTATTCTCATCATCCTCAAAGAAAATTGCACGAGCTAATTCAATAACATAGCTAGAATGAGAATGAGAATGACAATAAAACATGCTACCTTTGGAGCTAGTATAATAGTCAATGAAATAACCACTCACAGTCTTGAGATTTAACTTCTTCAATGAAATAACCAATCCATCTCAAAATGGCGTGCACCACCCCCTTAACCTAACCTGCTCTTTAAATAAGCTGGGAGGGGCAACCCTACAAGTTCAGCCAGTTATGATAGCTCTAATTAGAAATAGCTAAATACAAATCCAAATAGTCTTGCTAGTTCTCATTATTGGTCCCATTAGAATTTGATAGAAGTCACTTGAATAGGCAAGGAAGCTGACAAAGTTTCATAGGAAAACACTTATCATGCATTCAAACAATAAATAGTTTCCTCTTTGCACAACTAATCAAGCCTTTGAACCAAAATTCTCATTTATTATAATTTCTCCTAAGGTTCCCAAACCACAATAAATAAGAAATATTTAAAACATATATCGAACATTATGCCACAAATTTTAATATTATAGGGTAAATAATATAATTTACATAATTCAATCATCAAAAAAGCATATTGCTTCAGCAACAAACAACATTAATAATGATTGTCTGATAGGATACAATCATTACTAACATAGTCATTTATTATAATCCAATATTGTATAATTTAACATTTTGTATAATTAGTCCTACGATAAGTGAGCACACGACCATACAAAATTCAATTATCAATTTAACTATACAAAATTATCAATTAACAATTGAGTACTAGAACAAAAATATTGGATTCGGAGATTTATTTTACAATTTCTTTTAAGTTATAAATGGGAATTAATGGAACTTAAATTAATTCAATTATCAAAAAACTACTACCTAAGAAAGTATTAATTATAGGTATGTGTCAAAACACATTGGGAACTTATACACAAAATTTCAGATCCAAAACTTGAGAGTACAGTATATTTCCAAGATTTTAAAGTTTTCCAAAATTAATAAAAAGTATTTCTAGTGCTGAAAAAATACCCAAAAAATTACCAATATGTAGTACTCAAAGAGTGGAACAAAATAAGTGGAAGCCGGGGTCAAGACCATCGGTGCGTGGGCTTGAGCCAGATTGGTTGGGTCATCTTCTTCCTCCAACTAGGCCTGTAACTTGGATCTTTTGACCTAGTTCTTGACCCGTCGTCCAATCCATCTCAAAATGGCTTCAAAACTTACTATTTTTCTACCAAAAGAAGTTTTTTTTTTCACAGATCTATTTAATTGTATGATTCTTTATTCACTTCCATGTGTTTTTTTTTTATGAAGAAAAAATCAAGAGTTTTGTCCCAAAAATTTGATAAAATGTCAGTAAGGAAAGATGACCATAGATCCGTAAAAATAATACACATATCCATGAAAATAACTCCCAAAACAACTCAAATCAAATGGAAAAAATTTCACCCATACAGCTATAGATCTTATTAAGTAAGCTTTAATACCATTTGAAGGAGAATAATAATGCTCATAATCATGTCTATAACATGCTTGATTAGTAGAGATCAGTAAATACCTTATGTTAGTGCTGGATCCATGCTAGTTTGGTCCCACCAGATCAAGAGGACCACAAAATAAGTTGAAGAAGAATGGATGTGAGACATAGATGCTTTGAGATCGAAAAGGGGAAACACAAGAGAAAGCTAATCTCTGTCTGATACTCCAAAGTCAAAATCACACATGGCATAACAGGAAACCATATATATATACACAAGACTAAGGAACTCTCTAGTGGTAAATAATAAATAGTCCAACTCGTTACGGATTATCCATTTACTAACTACAATATCCATAAATTGGTCTAGTGTTATATACACATAATACTCACAAATTAATATCCTTTGCAATCCCACTAAATTCTCAATAATTGATTAATGTTAATCCATATCATAAATAGTATTTAAATAATTAAAATCCAACATAACATTATAAATTTCCTATTGATGCTTACTATAAATCTTTCAAATATCTCACTTGACTTAGAGCCTTGCCTTTTGCACATTGAGCTTCCATCCTTAATTTCCTCTCACAGCAAAATCTCTTTTCTTATTCAATTTACAAATAATATAATTTCTACAAGTTAATGAACTATAGAGTTTATTGGCTATGTCTTGCATTCGTTCTCAAAACAAGCCTTCAGAGCACCAAACAGTTATCTCAGAGCACCCAGCAATTGTCTCAAAGCATGAATTGACAGCTTTTGACAACTTTAAATGTTCCTCCTCAAAAACATTCAAATCCTCAAAAGCCTTGTTATACTTCTCCTTCAGTATGGTGTTCACTTTAAACAGCTTCAGGTGCACTTGTTCAATCTCCTTTAGATCTCATAACATCGCTTCATACTTAGCATTCAGAGAAAAAAAAACAAACAATAAAATGGACATTAAAAATGCAGTTCTCTTCATCAATCCGCTACCGACTTCTTGAAAGCTAAAGTCTTAGCCATGGGCACCAAAAATGGAATTATATTGATCCAAAGGATTATCAGGATGACAAAGATTAGCAACTAGGAATAAGGGATTGAAAATACCACTTCAAGAGGAAACCCCATAATTGTTACTTGGTTGAATCTTTGAAATAACTATAACGATATCACATGGCTCCCTAACCCCCTTAGGCAAACCGGCCACAACTTCCTTAAAGAAAGAACCTCTAACATTAAGGCTTAATTTTGGTCAAGGGGAATTTTGACTTTCAGATGAGATTAAATCAACATCCCCATTAACTTTGATGACATTACCTTTTAACTGCCTAGTAATGAGGCAATTAGAACTATTAACTATCATGACAAGGGAAGATACCTTAGCGGCCTCATTATCTTCATTAATGACTGATTTGATTCCCACAATGAAACAAGTTTTGTATGCCCAAAAAAGTTCTAAATCATATTCAGAATACAAAGATAAAATAAAAACCTTGACCTAATGTCAACTAAACGCAAACCAGAGGTATAGAGACCTTGACCCAATGTTTAAAGCAATACAAACCAGAGGTATGGGAAGGATATTGATGCCACACTCAAGATATAGATGAGAATGTGAGTGATAAGTTGGGGAAGAATGCCACAAGAACAAAGTTTCTAATAAGTTCAAGAGTTTAATGAAGAACCAAAGAAAGATAAACCTTTCAATCAAAATTCCAAATTGAATTACAAATGCTAAAAAAAAGCCCATATATAGACGACTCAAAGAAAAACCTTAATTTGCAACTAAGCCCTAAAACAATTGGGCTCTTCAGCAAAATCAAGGTCGAGCCTGAAAAATACAAGTACATGTAAATAGATATTCCTAGAACATCCCTTCAAGCATAGAAAAATAAAAGCTTATTTTCATTCTTAATGTTCATCAACAAATTACTAAGCTATTCAATTAAGCAATACATGCAATTTGTTGACTAATGAATTTCTTGGCATACTTTAATAAAAATACAATAACTAATTCTAGAAAACTCCAAATCTCATGATTCTTAGTTTGTCTAAAACTAGACATGTAGAGATTTCCAACAAGTATTCATGGGCCAAACTTGGACTTGGATGGGATGTCCAAAAGTTCAAAGGAAGTTGGACGTGATTCTAACTTCTTGATAGCATGTAAAGATCACTTGTTGAGCTTAGGCTTCTAGATGAGATACTCTTGAGTCACATGCTAAACAACCCCATCTCTTGCTTAGATAAAATTAATCAAGCCTATATTCTCCTTTGAGCTTAACTTGACGCTTTGTACCTACTCGCCCAAATTCCTCGAATCATGCTTCTTTGATTCTCATCATTCCCCTTTTCTTCAAAAAGATTTGTCTTCGAATCTTCAACAATTCTAGGAGTCTCTCCATTCTCACGTGCACTCAAGCCAAACCTCCTGGGTCAAACACTACTTTCTTAAAATATTTTAACACACTACTTAAAATATCATCAAAGACCTGCAAAAAAGTCACAACTACACTAGGTAAAGAGAAGTAAAATTTATTAGTACTGAAATAAGCCTCGTACAAAAGCACAAGTGTAGGCTGATTTGAAAAATAGGCTCTCTTAACCTTACTTTTCTTAGCATATACACTCAATTGTTTTCTCTATTTTCTCTTAAGATCACTCTCATTATTTTTCCACTCTCCACTTACCTTTTTACTATTTTTTCTCTCATCGCCACTTTTCTTTTCCTTTTCTAGCTCTGCTACTTTTCCTTTGTACTCTCATTTTCTTCTTTTATATCACTCTGTGTAGCAATTGATTCTTTTTCTTTCTTTTCATGTTGTCCTTCTTTCTTTATTTCAATAGCTTCCTTTTCTTTCATTTCAACCATCTCATTCTTTTCACTCTCTTTTTCTTTTTGCTCATATGGCTCATCTTTTTTTTTTCTCTTTTTTTTCTTTCGTCCTCACACATTCTTTTTAATTTTAGCTGATCTTCATACACTTGTTTTAAAGTCAAAGGTACAAGGGTAATGGATTTATTATCTTTTACAAAAGAGTACCTATTCTTGATTCAATCATAGGTGACTTTTCTGTCAATTTGCCATTGTCTACCCAAAAGAATTTGACTCGTACGCATTGGAACAACATCACAAAGAACTTCATCATTGTACTAAGTAAAAATAAAACCAACACTTGCTTGTCTACCTTGACTTCTCCACAATCTTTCTACCATTGAAGCTTATATAGTCTAGGATGCTTCATAGTAGGTAAACTCAATTTTTTAGCCAGACCTTATTATTGATGTGGCACCTTGTATGAAAAGTTTTATCATATTGCACTTCGTCATTCTCTTTCATTTGAAAACTTAATGCACACATTTCTTGCCTTCTAGCATTAAGTACTCTTTACTGTGACCCCCTTTGTAAATTAGTAAGAGTATTGCCTTTCCTATCCATCTTATCCCATATTTCATTAAGCATATCATTCATGTGTTCAAACTGTAGTAACATGACATTGAGCATGAACAATTGATTTTCCAATTTTTGATCTCTTGATATTTTATGTCCTGAAAATAATGTTAAAGAAAAATTCCTTACACATTCTCTCATGTGTTTTACTCAAATTATGTCACCCACACTCATGTTTCACTCAAAGTTGGCTTTTACCCTTTAATGATCTCACACACTCCTGCCTCTTACCACTCTTAATCCTTACTTTTAGTTCTTTATCGAACTCAGCAAACAAAATCAAGGAAAATTATGAGAGTTTGTCATTCAAGGAATGAAACAAAGAGGCATGAAACAGAAACAACAAAATGAAGTGACCCAAACGAAATTTGAAGACTAAGACAAGAAAATTTGAAATAGCAAAATTTGAACCACGATGACTTTTTAGCGAACCATCACAATGTTTCACTTTGAACCAACATAATTCTTTACCAAAGATCACAACTTTTCAAATGAAACAATACAACTCTTCATCAAAGGTCACAACTTTTCTTGAACAATCACACATTTTCCTCCAACCAACAAGTCTCCTTAACTTTTTTCTTTATCCAATTTCAGATGACACAAGGGATACTTTAGAGTAATTTTAATATTTTTTTCTTTTTTTATACTAACAAACAAATTTCTAGAATCAATTTCTAAGGTTTCCAAATTTCTGAACAACTATTTCCAGTACTTTCAGAATTTCTAGCAACTAAGTTCTAGAATTAATTCAACACAACCAGTAAGTAATTTCAAGAATTGATCAACATAACCAACAACAATAAAATACGAACACTCAAAGTTGGAATAGATTATAAGAATTTCATAACAGAAATATGAACAATCATAACAACAATGAATAGCCAAAAACCACCAAATTTAACGAGTAGATTCAATAAACAACGAACAACACCAAAATCAAATTTTTTTATTTTTTTAAATACAAATTAAAGGATAAAACAAAAGGATAGATCAAACCTAATTAGAAACGGGATCTGATACCAATGATGCAATTCCCATAACGAAATATATTTGGTACGCCTAAGAAAGTTCTAAATCTGATTCAGAATACAAAGATAAAACAAAAGCATTGGCCCAATGTTTAAAGCAACATGAACAAGAGGTAAAGGAAGGATATTGATGCCACACTCAAGATATAAATGAGAAAGTGAGTGCTAAGTCGGGCTAGAACGCCACAAGAACAATGTTCCTAATAAGTTCAAGAGTTCAATAAAAAACTAAAGAAATATAAACCTTTCAGTCAAAATTCCAATCTAAATTACAAATGCTAAAAAATGCCTATATATAGGTGACACAAAGAAAAACCCTAATTGCAACTAAGCCTTAAAACAAATGAGCTCTTCAGCAAATAAAGGTCCAACCCAAAATATACAAGTACAAGTAAATAGATAATCTTGGAACATTCCTCCAACCATAGAAAAACTGAAAAATAAAAGTTATTTTCATTCTCAATGTTCAGAAACAAATTACTAAGCTATTCAATTAAGAAATAAATGTAATTTGTTGACTAATGACTTTATTGGTAGACTTTAATAAAAATACAACAAATAATTCTAGAAAACTCCAAATCTGTGGTTCTTTATTTGTTTGAACGTAGACGTGTAGAGCTTTCCAACAAGTATTCATAGGCCAAATTCAGACTTGAATTGGAAGTCCAAACGTTTAAAGGAATTTCGACGTGATTATGCCTTCTTGACATCATGTAATGATCACTTGTTGAGCATAGGCTTTTAGATGAGATACTCTTGAATCACATGCTAAATAGCCCCATATCTTGCTTGGATCAAATTAATTAATCCATATTCTCCTTTGAGCCCAACTTGATGCTTTGTACCTACTCAGCCCAAATTCCTCAAATCATGCTTCTTTGATTCTCATCAGGGACCTTGCCAGAACATTCTGATGGAGCTTCATCGAACTTAGTATCAACTTACTAAACTTCAACAATATTAGCATAAAAAATACTAAGGTTTTGTCCCTTGTCAAAATGAAGAACAAGATAAGTTCCTTCTAAGTCAACACTACTCGCCAAAATTGGCATTGAATCCTTTAGTGAAGAAAGAAAGGCATTGTTGCTAAAATTCTTAGAGACATTTGACACTTTAGGAATTAAATCATCTGACTCTTTTTCTTCTGATGGAATTATTGGGGACTCAGCTAAAGTCTCTTAATGAGCTAAGTCAAAGGATTTTCTTCCAAATCATCCAATGAAGGAATTTGATTACCAAGAATAGAAAACATATTTTTGAGCAACATGATTAGTGAAATGAGTAAATATAACGAAGGTTGCAAATGAAAGACACAAAAAAATTTTGGAACAAAAAACTAAGGTAATAGTTTCAAAACAAAAAGATACAACTATTTTAAAGAAATATGGTTCATTTTAAAAGGGCTTATAGCGTTACCCTCCATATAATAGACACGTGCAAGCCACAAACTAGAAAGAATCAGATAAGAAGAAATAGGTTTATGCAAAGCTCTGTGCATAGCTTACTTCCATGACAAGCTTAAAGAACAATCGAAAACGATAACAACCCATCTACTAATAAGTGTAGATAAAGCAAAGTGCAGCAGATACATTTGTATAAAGCACATAATAGAATTGAACAGCTAGAAAAGTAGTTATTAGAAACAAAGATGATTAATCAATAAAAGCCACAAGGCTTATATAGACCACAATGTTTGTATGAAAGGAACTATTCTTTCAATACTTTTCTATGAAGCCTCTTAGTCTGCTAAAACTCCAAATGCAAATATTCTAACCTATGTGTCTTGCCTCTCTACTCTCTTTTCTAAACCCACTTGTTGCCCCGTTACCTCTACTTTACCAATATCTTCTCCTATGCCTTCTTCTAAGGAAATAGCCAGCCTTGAGGAATTTCTATGTTTGGAACTTCGCCCGAGCATATGATCATCTCTTAAGTATATTTTACACTTGCAAAAGGATGAACTGAGATATATTTAGCAGAGCTCTAATAGTCAAAGGAGGATAGCCTACTCTTTTATCTGGATATAGAACATCATCACCAAGTTGAAGTAATTGAGAGGAAAAGCTCCTTGAATTAGTATCAATCCATTCTCTGGTATCTTTGACAAGCTCTTTGTTATCCGAGACTGTATAGTGATGAAGCTCCCAGCATAATGTGAAAGAAACAGCACCAAGAGGGGAAAGGTGAATTGGAACAGTATATAAAATTAAATTTTTTTTGAATTTTTTTGTTGAAAATATTTGAAATAATAATAAACTTTTAAAGTACCTAAAAAGTTTAAGGTACCTCAAAACTAATTTGTATCAAATCCAAAATTAAAACTTAAAGAGCAGTAAGCGGATGGCGAGGAACAAAATAATTTATCCTGGTTCAGCCTCAATGTGAGACATATGTTCGGGTTCCTTGACTCCTAAGGAATTTTTTTCCACTCAATCAATCAACACCTTATAACCTAGTTTTACTTGTTTACCAAAAATAAGTCGTTTTACTGCTCACCACAAACAGAGTGATTTTCAAGCTCATCACCAACTATAACAAATGGTTTTTACTCACTTACCAAAAACGATATAAAAATAATAATAGATAAAAAGATATACTCTCTTGAAGAGTAGATATTTTGCCTTTTGTGCTCACTTTTTCTCTCTAACTTTTTATGAAATTTCATAAGGCAAAGAATAAAACCATAAGAATTAATCTGAAGGTATTTCTCACAGGTTTAATGCATAGCTTCAGTTGTTACTTTCAATGCTTCTTCCTCATCCTTTTATAATATTCAAAGCTAACTGTTGGAGCCTTCAAAATTTTTTCTACTATTTTGGGATTTAATTCTTCCATGAAACTTGCAACTTTGATCAGATATGAAGATTTGGAATTTTGAACTTTATCTCCCCTTGATTTTGGATATTGATAGCAACTTCTATTTTTATTTTTTTCCCTTTTCTTGGCTTTGGCTTCCTCCATAATAGAAGCTTTGATTTTTGAATTTTTATTTCCTTTGTTTCAACTAAGATATCTTTCATTTTGTTTTGATGCTGCATGGTCGAAATTTCCCTTTTAAGAATTTTCTTATTAGCTTTTAGATTTGACGCCAACATGAGATGAGGGAAATTTGATTTCCTTTTTGCACGATTTAGATTTGATATAAGAGGACAAAGATTTGACCTTCTTTAATGCATAGCTAATTTCATGAAGAAAGAAGAAATATTTTCCTTTATGAGCTGAAATTATTTCTTTCTCTTTCCAATATTGATTTTGAGTCTTTATCTTTTTGCATGCAACCAATATCTTTTCAAAATAGTTTCCTTTGCAACTTCACTAAAATTTTCAACTTTCCTTATAAGCTTGATTTGAAATGATACGCTCTAGTTGAGATTTACCCCATTTAATAGCTTCCATCTTCCTTGCCAAGTGTTTTTCTTCTTTAATTCATTGCAGGTTATTCTCTTCCCTTCTTTAAAGGTCTATGTTGACTTTCCTTTTCATAATTTCTTCCTTTTTGACTTTGTTTATCTTTCCAATACTTGCTTTATGGCCAGCTAACTTTTCTTTTTCCTCCCTTTTGGTTTTGCAGTTACTTTGACTTTGCATTAAATGCTTTACATAAATATATCATTTTCTCCCATTTTGTCTTTTTTTCATGTGCTTTGCCTTTCATGGTTCTTCTTAATTTCTCAAAGGCCATTGTTGACTTCTCTTTTTCCTTTCCTAGAAAATCCAAAACGTGAGATGCATTTCTTATTTCCTTCTTTGTTATTTTGACTTTGGCATTGAATGCTTACAAGGACTCATTTTCCTTTTATTTGCACATTGGGAGCTTACAATTTCCATAAATGTTTCTTCATTATTTCCGCAAATTCCTATTCTAAAAAGAGCAATTAAGTAGTGTAGTAAATTATACTTTAACTTTATTTGAATTTTAACTTTAATATCTTAAGAATTTATGGCATAAAAAATATTTTCCAAAATTGTTTGTTATTATCAAAACTCTAAATCATTCCTTAATGAAACCTTAGGTTTAACATAACGTCATTGAAATGCCCCAAATGGGTGATGCAATTCTCAAAAGTAGCAGTATCCATATTGCCAATAATTTTTTTAAAAAAGGAACTTAAAACCCTGATTGAATCAATTCAATATATCATTATATATTTATATGCATTAATCACTTGACTAATCACATATTCAAAGGTTTCATAAGCATTCTCAAGGCATTGGCCAATTCTTGTAATGTAGCTTCAACCTCCTCTACTTCCTTTACTTCCCTCTTCAAACTCTATTGAAGCTCTTCCATGATCTTTGATCTAGACTCTTCCTCTCAACAAATCTCACTTCCAGCTCAGCCATCTTCTTTGTTAAAATCATCTTCTCAACCTTAAGTGTCTCAGCCTCGTGTAGAGCTATTTTCAAATCCTCAATTTCTTTCAAGGTAGTCTCCAAATTTTCTTAAGGACTCGTTTTTAAGAAGAAACTTCTCCAAAAATACTTTTGGTAGCCTCTTGAGTAGATTAAAAAAGTGACAAGCTCCTATAGCTTTTTTCTAGCCAACTCATACATTTTGTAATAGCACACTCTAGAATCTTCGGATGAAAACAAGTTTGCCTGAGATTTCTAGTCGATATCAAAAACACATATCCTAATAGCTTACAAGCCATTATACTTAGGGAACCAATAAGAATTCACCTTATGACCAATCACAACAGTATCAGCCGAATAAAGCTTCTTAGTATAGGTCTGTATACCTCTATAAGGACTCCTCTACTTTTGCACTCTGATTTCTTTTATCCTTTTCTCTTAGATGACAAGGGGGTAGAAGTGCTACCTTTGCTTTTCCTTCAGGCACCTCCTTTAAGGCATAGGATGAACTTGTCAACACCAAGCTCAATCTAGCATATTTTTCCAAGCCCCCATATATAGACCTAGATATCTTTCTCCGAAGAAAACTGAAGCTTTTATCATCATCAGAATTATCTTCTTCTTTAAAAGGCACTGAAGAAATGGGATCAACTATGATAGGCAAAAGAACCTTTGTGCTTATGTGTCTTCTTTCATTTGGCACTCTTTGAGCCTCATCTCTTTTAGATTTAGAAAGTATGTAGCTCAAAATTCCTTTGCTAACCATAGTAGCTAGATAATCAACAGTAAGGCATCATGCCTCCTCCGAAGTCACATTAGACCTAACCTGAAAAACAAACTCTCTAATCCAATTGAGGCTTAACACATCATGAGGCATTACCATAGGAGGGTCGATATACCTTGAAATCTCTAATGCAAATGCCACGAGCAAGTTTCTATCCTTTGAAGACATGTCAAACTTTGATTAATCGATGTTTCAGTGGCATCTTCCTAAGCCTCAATTCGTTAACCAAGGGAAGACATAGTGTTTCAAAGGAATAGCTTGAAGACAAACACTTGACCAAGAAAGGTACTATGGAAATCTCAAAGCAATCAGGGGAGGAACTTAGAGGAAATAAAAAATGAAAAAAACTATTGTTATTAAAACCAGATCGACAAGGCTGGTCTGATCAATTGAACCAAGGACCAGACCTCTGACTAGTCTAAAATACCCTAAAACTGGGAGTTCAGGAACCAGTAAAAAAACTTGTGAACCGGAGTTCAACCAAAAAAACCAGTTAGTTTACCGGTTCACTAGTTTTTATAGAGATTTTTGTGTGGTGGTATTTTGAAAAAAAAAAAGAAATGGAAGAAGAAGATTTGAGGAGAGTCAGAGATGACGAGATTTAAGAAGGAAATGAGAGATCTAAGTAGTTAGGGCTTCCATTCATTTCTATTATGCCTTCAAGTCAAGTGAGTTGCAGTTTTAAGGATTGTTTACTTGTCAAGCCACCCTTTTTATAGCCATAAATCAAGACCCAGTGAGTGAGAATGAGTTCAGTGGCCATTTGAGGTGAGTGGCGTGAGGGAGAAGGAGACACATTGTGGATAATGTAGCGAGCAAGAGATGGAAACATGAGGGAGAATGAGTGGACGGCTATTTTATGTCGGAAAGGGAGAGGGAGTGGACAGTTGTTTCATGTGGGCAAGGGAGTGGTCATTTTAGGGAGATGGGAAACTAGTGCAACCTTAAGGGAGTTAAAGAAAGTGGGTCAGATTGGAGCATGAGTTGGTGCATGGGCTGAAGGAGGTTAATGGACTGAAGGGACTGAAAGGTTAAAGGAGAGATAGACTTCAAATGGGAAGGAAGAAAAGAAAACAAAAGATGTGGGTTGACCCAAAATAATGGGTATGGGCTGGATCATGCTAATAATTATATATATATATTTTTATTTTAATATGAATACATTTTATCCTTTATTAAGATAAATATTTGATAATATTTCAAATATATCAATATTTTTTATTTAATTATTTGTTATTATATATATAAATTAAAAATTAAAAATATATTTTTAATTCAAATCAAGTTCAAATGTGATTGGACCATTGACCTGTGATCATTTTCTTCCACCGATTCAATGATCAGTCTAGTTCTTAAAACATTGAAGAAAACGCATGATTTCGAGGAAGAAGTGCATAACTTTTATTTCGGCAATCTTTGGGGGAGGAAGGGGGGAAGAGGAAGGATTATGGCTATTACTTTACTAATATTTTTTATATTTCAAAATTTTGGACCAAGTAAAAAGACCATGTTACCCAAAGCAGTTTTAGAAACCAAGAGATTAACAACCTGTTTGGTTCTGTTTTTAAAAACAATTTTTTTATTTTTTGTTATGCGAGAACAAAACAATGCGTTTGGGTAACTGTTTTTATCAGTTGTTTTTAAAAACTGTTTCTAAAAACAATAACTAGAAAATAAAAAAATAAAAATAAATTTTTTTTGTTTTGGCTTGTTTTTATCATCTTTTTTTTTAAAACACAAAAAATAACTGATAAAAAATATTTTTATCTAAACAAGTTTTTTGTTTTTTTGTTCTTTTATAAAACTATTTTTTAGAGTTGTTTTCAAGAACTATTTTAAAAAATAATAAAATAAAAATCGTTTCAAACAGCCCCTAAATCATCAAAGAGAAACTCTGTAGAGTATAAGAAGGAACACAGAAACACTTAACATAAAGGCTTAGAACTCCTGCACACATCACTCCATAAGCTTCGAAACTTAGTGGGACTCCGAGAGAAGCAACAGAAATATTACTTTATCTGAATTCACATGAAAACACAGACATGCAAATGAACAATCCAATTATAAAGAACAAAACTGAGGAAAACTATTCCTGCCAGTAACTATACATAATATGGATTAGGCCTGTTCAACCTCTAAAGCCTAACCTAACAGACTTAAAAGGCTTGAAAGCAGTACAACAAGACCCATATAAGAGCTTAGCTAACAATTCAGGACAACAACAAATCTTCTCTACATACCATGATTAACAACCTAAATAATCGTTGGAAATCATGATGCACATCAGGTCATCCTGTAAGAACTCTCAGCATCCCGAAGGGGCTTTATATTGGGGCTCTGAAACTACGTTTGGAGGTAATCCACTTCTATAATGAATATTAAACTAGAACTATACTCACTATGAGATTGAGCAATAATTTGATTGTCAGAGTCCTTGTCGGTGTTCAAGCTCTGGCCAAAGATTGACCATCTTACAATGTTGCATATCGTCTTCCCCGAACTAGTTGCTTGGATCGTCCCTCAAACTTGGGTGCGAGCCTAATCTCATCAGGAGGTGTTTCATCTATTCACGAAAATTTTCAACAGCTCTTTTGTTTTATTTACAACTATTTTGGTTTGGAGTGATTTTAAATCTTCTTATAATGTTCATGGTTTGTGATTAAGAAGTGTGTTATCTCTTATATTTTGATTTTATAATTTGTACCTTAACTAAGTTTTTGTAATCCTCAAATCTTTTGTACTTTTATTTTCAATGAATGTAATATTAACTGTAAAAAAATTAAATCCAGAGCTAAATACTCCCCTTATTAATTAGACATATGTTATTTAAATTTGTTTTGTTTTTGAATACTGAGTTTTATAATGTAATTATATGTGTGGTACTATGATTTTGCCCATTATCCTTTGTTTGAGAAAGTATGTTCATAATTCACTGTAGCATTGTTTTTTTCCATGTTGACAGTAATCCTGAAAATATCACCCAGCAAGATAGGCTCTCAGATGCAGACTCAGAGTCACATCATGATTCATATAATTGAGGCACATAAAAGTTAATATAAGTAATTAAAATTTTCTTTTATTCGGTCAAACTGAGATTCGAAAAAATTGAGATATTACTATAAAAAAGTTAATAAAATTTAAATTCATAATAATCCAGAGTATGTTTTAATGAAATAATTTAAAAAAGAATAATTTTATAAGATATTTTTACTATATGTCAAGATATTTTGTTTGAATAAATAATTAAAGAATTTTATAAAATTTAAATAATTTATCATGACATTATTTTAGATCAAATTTAAAATTTTCTTTTAATTTCTAGTAATATTTTGGTCTTAACTCTAAAATCAGCCACCCGGACTTAGACTCGATCTCAGCTATTAAATCCTAAACCAAGCCTCTCGATCGAAGCTCGTGAACATGGACTTTGCCTCGGCTTTGGGACCCTAATTTATCTCTAGCCCTTGCTTTTAAAAAAAATTTATGAAAAACTTTATTATTAAAAGAATTAAAAATATATTCTTTTATGAAAATTAATTATTCAAATATGTTATTTTGTATATATAAAAAATTAAATTTTATCAATTAAATTTTCATAAAACTTTAAATTACATCATCAAAACACAATCCTAATTACTCATCTCATCACTTGCTCATTTATGATATACTAAATGAACTCATGTTGAGAAAACTTTTATTTGGATAGGCTTCTACAAGAGATTTTGGTACAAACTTTTTTTTCTCAAAAAAAAATTAAAATGTTAACTTGCAATAAAATTTCTAATTTCAATTTTTTTTGTATTGCTTTTGATAAAAAAATATTTTTTTAATTAAAAAAGCATTTACAAAAAAAAAATCTAAACGGACACTATATTATCCTTTCCAACTAGTTTGTTTTCATGCAAAGTGGATTAAGTTGTCAATTTGTGCTCGCCTGTGAACCACTCTATCTTGTGAACCAACAACAAACATTGAACGTACGAGTGTGTTAAAATTGAAGGCCTGTCATTAATTGTCTGTGTCCTTTGTGGCAATTACAAGATTGATGGATCATTTTTATTACTTAATATCAACCTATCTTAGTGGAGCAATAAAAAATATCATAGTCACACCAATTTCAAGCTTCCCAACAGTGAAAACTATCTTCTCTATATTTCACAAGAGTTTTAGACATTGACAATAATTAGATAAACGTAATTGTTAAGACTTACAAATTTCAAATATTTAGTTAAGTGTTCTAATGTCCTTTCCATGGTTGTTAAACTCCTAGTTTAAGTAAAACCTGTCAATTTAGACCGTAAATTCATAAGAGTTGATTTATATCAAAAAATAAATTTAAAAAATATATAATCTTAATAAATAATACTTAAAATGTACTATAAAGTAAGAAAAATAAAAATAAAACATATATAACATTCTTAAATATCTTAAATCAAAAAACAAGTGTCAAGTAAGAATTAACAAAGTCTAAAACTCTTAATTTAACAAATTTCATGCATAACATAACAAAAAAAATCCAAATTCGAGAGATGAGAACAAATTTCAATACTGAGTTAAAGCAATGTTTAAACAACAAATTTCAACATTGAGTTAAAACAGTGTTATTTGACACTTGTTAGGGCAGGCTACAGTTAATTCGGTTAACATGTGAGTGGACTCAGAATTTACTTAGTTCGTTAGTTTTGGAATTTGTATCTGAGTTAACCCCTTTTTTTTATGAATCCGTTAACTCAAATGAATTTATGAGTCAACTCGTGAGTTTGACAGTAGGATCCTCTCTTGTATTATATATGGTACAAAATTTTCACAATTCACACATAATATCTCTTATTTATAGAGATGCAAATATAATAAGATAATGTTTTTCTTAACACGGAATACTAAATAATTTCAATACAGAGAATTCAAACTCTCACTTTTTTCTAATATTGTACCTCTATCTATGTGTAACAAAAAGTAGTTAAGTTATTAGGAACATGAGGTAATCAAACACATGCACCAAATTTTGTTTTATAATTTTCTCCTGTCTAGTCCCTTTCATTTCAACGTCGATGAACTCTTTTCTACCACAATCTATGTACATGCAAGCCACTAAATGAAGTGGGGTTTTGGGTTCGAATCAAGTGGGAACCCCCTCACCATCACAAAATGCTACATGCACATGCCATGACCATTTTGGATACAATGGTTTGGTTAAAGGTGAGGTATCAAAAAAATATAAAAAAATTATGTATAAGTATCATTATTCTTTTAAATTTTGGAGACAATTATAAGTTATTTTAATACATTGAATATATCAAAAAAAATTAAAGTTAAATTATTATTTTGGTTTCTTAACTTTGATCAGTTTTATTCCTTATCTTTTTGTTCTTTTCACTTAATTTCATTCTCCAACTTTTAAAACATTTTATATGAACTTTACACCGTAAACTCTTAACTCAATTAGTAGATATGTAGGCATCTATATCAATATCCTTATTAACTGGATTGACGAAATTAACAATTTAAAACCTTATATGACGTTCAAAAAGCTGGAAGATTAAAATAAAATAATAAAAGAAATGATTAAAACATCAAAAAATAAAGTTAAAGGATCAATAATTAACTAAAAATCTATCATTTTTTATCGAGTAACATGACTAAATAATTATTTTCATTAATTCAATCTATTTATTTTAGGGATAATACAATGTCTTTCCAATAATTTGTTATAAAACGCCTTTCATAAGGTCATGTCATTTGGATTGAGATACCAAGAAAGAAGAGTGTGGCGCACTCTCCCCTCTTTTTTCCTTTAAATTTCATCCGTAAAACATTTCATGAATCTCATTTTCAAAAATATGTTAGGACGTTATGGAAAAAAAATTTTATAAAAAGAGAACTTGATTATGAAAAATTAACACATTTTATTATAAAAAAATAATATTTTATATTTATATACAATAATTAAAAAAATTAGTTTTCTTATCAATTTTTTTAATTAAAGAAATTTAAAAAAATTATGTCTATTAAATTAAAAAATTTATTTATCTCAATTTCTTTTTATTAAAATCAAATCTAAACATTTTAAGTTTTCTCACTTTGACTTTATTTTTAAAAAAATTACTTCTCCGATAAAGAGATCCGAATGGGCTAAAAAACAGTCAAATCTCTATTCCCAATAAACATATACATTAATTTTAACCTTTACCCAGTTACTTTAGTTGCAACTAATATCACCAGAAAAGAGCTCGTTCTCGCCGGAAAAATCCCTGTGTCTCGTCGGAGAAATATCAATCTCAATCAGATTCTCTTCCTCAAACTGAAACTCCAAAGCTGTCTTCTTACAACCCTCTAGAGCTATCTCAATTAACCCTTCTCTGTCTTCTTCATCCCACCTGAAGCAAATGTTCTCCGGCGAATCCCAATTCCCTTTTGGCGGGAATCCACCATCCGACGAGCTATCCGAGTCTGATTCCGGGTAATAACGTGACAGCGATGGGTACCTCGGAATCTTGGATCGGGTATCCTCTTGCTCATTCGGATCCTCCTCTGTTTCTTCTTCACCTTCGTACTCTTCGTATATGACTTCCAATGGCGCTTTGACATTCCATTCCTTGAAAGTCTCTTCAAAACATGAATTTGAGTCGAAACCCATTTCCGAATTGGATTTTGTTTCGTAACGGCCGGTGATCCATTGGTAAACTTTCTCAAGAGAATTCGTTTCCTCAGGTTCAATGAAATTCTTTTCCTTCTCTTCTTTGCTTTCCTTGTTTTGTTCCTTTACAGTGGGTTCGGATATGCCCGGGCTTTCCTTCTGTTCAATTTGAGATCTCTGAGTAGCACCAAGTCGAAGTATGGTGAGCAAGAGAATTCCAGTGAGAATCAACACAGGCGAAAGAACAATTTTCCAGAATAGATGAGGCAAATACAGAAGAACCAGTGTGCAGAAGGTGACAATACATGACAACAGAGGATTGGAAGAAAACAGAGAGAGAGAGGAAGTTGTCCCCAAGCATAATAATTTCATGAATTTACTAGCAGCCATGGCTGAAACGAACTTCAATTCTAAGAGAAATGTACTATCCTCCATTCGGGACAACTTTTTATTCTCGATAACTATGATTTTAATAGAATTGGAAATAAGGAACATAAATCCATGAGCAGAAAAAACAGATCATGGGTGATGAAAAAGGTCAGAACTTCGATGGGACTGAAGGAAAAAGAAACCCAAAATACAGAGAGCTCTAGAAAGCGTATTTGTTTGGTTTATAAGGTTTTTGGCGTGAGAAGAAAGCAAGGAATAAGGGAAGGGGGTGTGGTTCTGAACCATGCAGTAACCAAGACGATCTTTTATGCAGCAGAAATCTGCAAATCAAACCTAGAAAGTTGGTTTGCCTTTAGATTCCTCAAATTCATGGTTTTAATTAGTGTATTAAGCCCCCTCTTCCGTACTGACTTTTAGGTTTGTATTCATGGAATCTGTCTTTATTTTACTTTTCATGGAGTAATTCAAGACATTGATTTGAGGTCCAAATGGCGGTAAGCTGTTCAATTCTGTTGGGTTATTTTTTTTCAGAATGTGAAACTTCACCAAGAACCTGATAAGATGGAGCTGGACAGTCCTTCTGGAGAAAGTTGGTCAATAAGTACCAACAAATTCACTCACTTACTTATTTAATTTTGGTCCTTTCTAACCATTTTTTGCAAATTTGTTTATTTTGGATAAATCTTTAAATAAACTTTAATTTACAGCTGTAGATGACGATGAGCACTAATTGAAGGATAAATTACTTTTATTTTTATTAAAATTTATTCAATATATTTTTAAAAAATAACACTTAATTCTTTAATGAAGGTTATACCGACTTATTTTTAATAATAAATAAATAAATTTATCCTTCAAGAATAAATTAAAAATAAAAATAAAATAGTATACTAATACTATTATAAAAAACTAAATTACTTACTATTATATTATCAAACTCTAAAATTAATTCACTCAATTGAATTTCTCACTGATTTTAAATTACCATTGTAATTACATTATAAAAAAATTTATTATAAAAAAATATATGAAAAATATAATTATTGTACCCTAATTGTGTAGTTAAATGACCAATATTTTGAGGGGATGACAAGATAAGATAATACGGCATTAATTTAAAATAATACATTCATGTTTGAAAGTATATGTAACTTTCAACCATTATCTACTCAATTTTATTTTTGGGTATATTAACATTAACAACTTAGAAAGTTGAAATTAAATTTTTTTATAAACTACTCAAATTTTCACTACGAGAACATAACTACAGACTATGATTTTGGGTTTTATAAATGAGAAGTTTTCAGTTGAAACAATAGGAGGTGAAATTAAATTAGGGAAGCCACTGATGATAGCAAAGATAAATGGAGAGAATAGGATAGAAGAGAATCGAGAGAGAGAATTCAGCTTCATGTGCTGCCCCGCTAAAATATCCCACTAGCGTAACTAACTTGCTGACATGGAAAGACTGCTAGCAAAAAGACAAAAGACTCCACCTGCAGCTGACTCATTGCTTAAAAATTTAAATCATGCAACCATAATCCTTTTAAGAGTTTCATCCCTTCCTTTATCTCAAATTTAAATCACACTGCTCTCAAGACTCTTGTGGTCCATATAAATTTCACATGTCTAATCATATAAGTAGTGCCTCCAAATTATTAGGGCAAAGGCAACCGCTCTTATTTTCAAATCATGTATAAGACAATTCTATTCATGCTTTTAAGTTACTTAGAAGCATAGGCTATCACCTTCCCATGGTGTATCAACACACAACATAAACCAACTCTAGATGCATGGTGCAGTATACTTTTCATAAAATATTAAATAACAAGTGCTAAAACATGAAAATAATCGGTTTTTGTAAACTCAAATTTGAAATAAATCCATTTGAGTAGTTAAAGGAATACAGTTTTAAAATCAAGTAATTGTCAATAAATGAAAATGCGATGAAGGAAAATAATTTGAAGAATAAAATGTGCCACAATGTTTCATATACTCACAAACTTAATGCTTTTCCAACACAAGCCCAAATTGATTCCCAAGACTCACAGCCTTCGAGTCTTCAACAAATTTATCACACTCAAATCATTTTACAACATTAAAATAAAAAAGAATGGCAAATGACAATGGATAACCGCTAATTTCTAAAAAGTCACTTGCAAGAAGTACCCTCACGAAAAGCTAAAATCTCACATATCTTCCATTCTAGAAATATCATGTACTCCAAATAAATTACCCATAACCGATAACATGCTACATCATCTCTAAATGCCAATATTCTTAAGGGGGTTAACCATATTATAGACTTAGGCATTTTTACAAGAAAAATTATATTTAGCAAATAGGATGTACAATAACATGTTTTGATTCATAAAAATTATATAACGTAGGCTTACTCTTTTTTATATGAATAATTCAAACACTACAAGAAAACAGCTTTTTTTTACGGATGTTCTGACAGAAAATAATTTTGTCTGAACTTGTCACGGATAATGTATTCGAAAATCTTTTTCACGGGTTTTCCTACGGACAAGGTTTCTGTGAGCACAAGTTGTGAGAAATCCCACGAGACGTCCGTGAGCAAAAATGAACAAACATGGTGGCAAGATGGCGTAAAGATATTCTCATGGTATTTATGACAGCGTTGAGCCGTGAGACACTTTCTAATGGACTTGTGTCCTTGAGAATCAACTCAATTAATGAAACACACCGTTCAATTTTATTTATCATGGATTTTGTCTATGAGAACTGGTTTAATGGAATATGTCTGTGATAAATTCCATCTGAAAGCTGGTGTTAGTGCAAAATGAGGTTAAGAACCTAAGAAGGGGGGGTTAGATTGGGTGCTCTAAGGTTTCAAAACTTTTTTTGAGCAGGTAAAAAATATTTCTTATCTAAGTAACCTGAAGAACGTGATTACTCCTTTGTAATGACTTAAAAGGTAAATAATTAATTCAAACAAACTTAAATGAACAAACTTCCTTGAGGTGAATTTTCAAAACTAGTTCAAAGTGAAGATATGTTAAATGATTATCAGAAGTAGTATAGAAAGATTGTTTCTTAAGAAATAAGAACTCTTTGAGTAGTCTGTTTTAAGAAAACTGTGAGTAAGTAATAACCAATTAAGTGATAAGGAAAAAAAGAATCACACCAGGATATATAGTGATTTAGATCCAACAAAATCCAGATCCTACGTTCACTCCCCAAACACACAGCAAGGGAATTTTACTATATGGATAATCACAAATTACAAGTCAAGCTTATCATAGCCTTTTACAACTAAAACCCTGGTTAACCTACTATCCTACTGAGTTTTTCCCTAAAACCCAACCAAACTCACTCATAGGCTCAAGCACTCACTGCTCTTTACACCCTTCACTGGGTAACCTCACAAACACTAGGTTTTTCATTCAAGAACTTGACAAACTCTAATATATGCTCAAGTACTTAGCTTTTTACACCACAACCCGGGTAATCTTTTAATTACTAGGTTTTCTCACATGTTACCTAGTTAACTTTACAAAGAATTTAAGAATGATCACAAGTAAGCTCAAGGCTCCCTCAAGATAATATGTTAGGCAATGCTCGATGGAGAAGTGTATTCAACTAGTCAAAGTACAAAGTACAGCTTCTTTGAAGTTGGCTTCATTTAAATCTATCTTCATTTCTCTTAGAGTTATATATTTATACTTGAGGGACATCCTCTAGCTATTGAGTTTCATAATTGTAGTTCATCTAGTTTCTCGGCTATTTATCTCCTTGATTTTATAGCTGCAAGTCTCCATAGATGTTTGATTTTTATTTTATAATCTCGAGCACTTTGTTTTTCAAATATGTACGATTGTTTTTTATTCACTTGCATGGTTTATCTTTTGTAGTTTATCTTCTTGTTTTACGGTCTGCATAAGTATATGTAAGTGGCAATAGCTTGTCTTTTCAAAAAATACCTTTTTGAATAAAATATAATATTCACTTTGGCTTTTTCAAAAAGGCTTCTAGAGAAGTTGTTGCTTTTAAAAACAAACTTTCAAAGTTCATAAATTTTCTTATCTATCTATCTCATTTGTCATTTCATATTTATAAATTATTTAATAGTTTGCTACAGTACCATTGTCAGAGAAATATTATTTTGTTTTTGGTACTCATCTTGCTCATTTCTTATGCGTTGCTGCTTACTCATTTAATAAATACTTAAGACTTGTTCTTTTTTACTTGAAAACATAGTTGGCTCATCAAAACTCATTTTAATGAAGATATTTTCTCAACAACTGGATATATCAGAACAACTTCTACCTCCTTCTTCCATTTCAATTTGCTCATTTTCTTTCTCCCTAAACTCGTTTTATCTCTGGTTTCTTTGTCAGTATATATTCTTCAGCTACTTTTGAGCATTTTCTAGCAGGGTGAAGTGGTGTTTAATCAATCTTCTTCCTCCATTTCAAGCTTTGGATCACTTGAGGTTGGCCAAAATCTTTCCCTTTTTGTACCTACGAATTTTCTTTGTTAATTTTTGAATTATGGGTAAGGTTTTGGTTGTTTATTAGTTTTTTCCAAGTATATATATTGTTGGATAGCCATTTGATAATGTATGGAGTTGGTTTATGATTTAGTTTGATTTTGTGGGATATTAATTATGTTAATTGAAATCCTAACTGAAATGTTCAAATTGGAGTATATGTAAATTTTTTATGTTGAAATTTTTTTAAGGCCTTTGTTATATTATGGATACAGAGTGATTGGATGATTTATTGTAATTTTTTTAAATTATTTTAGATGAATTTCAATTTATGGGTGCTTATGGCTTAATTGAATAAATTAAATTATGTATGATATTGTTTATATTTTGGCAAATATTTTTGTAGCTTTTGTTGTATGATGGATATAGAGTGTTTGGATATTTTTCCTATTTCTTTTAATTATTTGGGATGATTTTCAATTTTATGGTGTTTAGGGCTTAATTTAATAAATTAAATTTTGTAGAATATTGTTTACATTTTGGCAAAAAGATTTTGGGGGTTTTGTCGTATGATGGATGTTAACAGTTTGTATAATTTTCTAGTTGCTAGCTATGATTTAATGTATTTTGATGCATATATGTAATTATGTAATGGATTTAATTATAATTATTGTTGAATATTGAAGGAATATGGAGATCCCAGAGCATCATCGTTTGATGAACAATAGACTTTATCCCAACAGTAGGAGTATTACAGCTAAGTTTTATTTGGGGCTGAGGAATTTATTTGATTTACTTTTACACTTAATGCCTGTTTTGATCATTGATAAGAAAACCAGTGAACCGGCCTGGAAACCGATCTGATTTGGGGAGAAAACCGGTCAATGTTAGTCAAAAACCAGCCAAGACCGGCCGATTTTCCCTTTAAACCGGTGAAAACTAGCCGGTTTATCCTTAAACCTATTTTTATTTTTATTTTTTGCTAAAAATGCATGTGCTAGGAATCGAACTAGTACATATTGATAAAGTATAATTCTTCTTTACCCACAAAGTAGACTGTATTTGTTAACTTATTTATGTAATGTAATATTTATATGACTTAAAATTGATACAAAAGTGACAAAAAAAGACTAATTCATCAAATATATTTAAAATATTTGTTATTTATTATGATATATTATACAATATCTATAATACATAAATTAAAAAAATAAAAAATATTATTTAATTAAAATTCGATTCGACCACTAACCCTTGACCATCTGCCTCTACCGGTTTAATGACCAGTCCGGTTTTCTAAACATTGGTTTTGATGGAGGAAAGTTTATATGCCCATATACTAAATATAAATGCCGAAAGTTTCAAACACCAGATGATGTAAAGGCACATCTATATGGGAAAGGTTTTATGAAGGCTCACTATTATTGGGTATATCATGAAGAGGTATGGTCACCGTTACCCTCACCAATTGAGGTTGAGAGCCAAAATTTCCATCCTTATGAGTAGATGGTTATAGATAATGCTGGACCATTTTTTGAAAGGGAGTACTATAGAGCAAAGGAGGATAAAAATGAAGATTCGGTAAAATTTTATGATATGTTGAGCGCTGCATAGTCTCCATTATGGGTGTGGCCGTGGTGGGGTTAATCTCTTCTCTGTCCTCTTCTATCTTTGTGAATGGATGCATTGAGGGTTCTTCCTTCAGGGCAGATATGGTCATTTCTCGAATGCGTTGTGACCTCCTCAGATTGAATGTGCATGCCAACAATGTTCTTTTCCTCCTCCCTTTATACACAGTAACACTTTTAACTTGTTCTTCTAGTAAGGTTGCTTATGTTTGCGAGGCCTTTCAAAATCATATGAGATAGAGGGGTTAATAGTAAGGAAGTTTGACATGGAGAAGTATTTCGAAGCACATATTAGCTATTTTTTAGGTTTCAACGAGGAAAACAACAATACCATATCTGCCCTATCGCAATGCTTAGATACACTCGGTGGGCGACCCATTTTGCAGTTGGTTATCACATTGCCAATCAAATGGTTGTCGGCAAGGGTAAACGACGACGATGTGAAGTGATGTCTGTTAGACACTAGGTCTACGATAATAGGGGTGGGAGGGAAGATGTGAATGTGAATATTGAGTACCAATGGTCATAAAGACACTGCCGGGCAAGTCCAATCAATTGGATATTATGCAGTGTGTGGATGGTTGTTGTCAAATCATATTTATGTGTAAGTGGCA
>JASKGM010013653.1:0-34939 GCA_034509205.1 Ceratonia siliqua
ACCCTGGGATAGTCCATATTTCAGGGGAAACTCTGCCGAAATTTTTAATAAATTATGGACTTAGAATTATTTTTATGGAGGTGTGTTTCAACTTTATTTTCATTTAAGAGTGATTTTGAATGGCATTAATTGCATTGGTATTTTACGCTGGTAGGTAATTACCTGAAGGGTAAATTCCCTACGCCGGTCACGTGTCCTAAAATGGGGCGTGACAAAGTAAGGGATGTTGTGAATTAAACTCCTATAATTCTTGCTATGAATTGTTCAATATTCCCTTCTCCCCTGTTCAAATTCATGAATTGTTATTGGTTATTTAGATTGAAATTCTGGAGGCACACCAACTGTTCGATAAAATGCTAGAAAGGAAAACTTAGTTTCAAATTCATTCGTGCTAAGTCAGTAAAGTATCCTTTTGACCCCATACTTATGATAAGCTTTGACTTTGCAAATACTAGCTAAATTCATGTTGAGAAGTTTGACTATGAAATACAAATATTTCACTATATCTATATATATATATATATATATATATATATATATATATATACAGATATATACATGAAATTCTAACAATTAGCAATGGTTATAAATTCAGAAGTTTAACTATAATATAATTCTTATTCAAGCATGGTTGGACTCAAAAATCATAGTTATGCAAGTTATGTCCTCCCTTAGTTATTAGAGTCATAATAGAAAAGAGGTGGCAAACTTAGTATACTAATGGGTTATGCATATGTGTTTGCACAAAGGCTTGTTCGAAACCAACCCGTTGGAACCAACTCAGTTTTGAAGTAGAAATATTTGAAGCTTGATTACTAATTTTTCAAATTTAGCAATGTGAGTGGATTCTTACCTACCTCTTGATGGCTAAATTTCAAATTTTACCTTGTAGTTAAATGATTTTATTTGAGTATGATTTGGAAGTTACTTTTTAGAAAAGTGATATAAATAAATGGGAAAATTATTTTTATGTTCTATGTATGAATTATTTCTCATAATGATTATGGAAATACATAATTTATGAAAGTGGTTTAGAACTGTATTCTGGGATCCGTAGTAGAGTGGCGGTAGAACCACTAGGTGCACCTAGGTCACAACCGCAGTTCCTGATAAAGGGTACTTATGTCAGTGAGTGCAGTTCCTGACAGAAGATTGAGTTTTATTATTAATGGTTTCCTCCGGATGAGAATGCTCTGGAAGGAAACAGGAAATTTGATATTTCCCTTCGGTGAGTGTAGTTCCCGAAGGTGAGGATTGGGTTACCCTCCGGTTGAGTTTTATCTTCTAGAGCGGGAATACCGTTTTCTCAGTTTGGGTTCTCCTCTTAAGTCATTATGGATCCTAGGAATTTATAATATTAATGAAGTATTTCTAGTCATACTCTTTGAACTTCATATTATTAAATATTATGGTAATATAATTGTGAAATAAAAAGTTATTTTCTTTTCCTAAATGTAAGGTGCATTAGGTACTTACTATGTCGAAAAAGTAACAAAATGAGGTTTTCATATTATTTTAGCGGTAATGCACTTTATATCTGGGAGTTTATGTATCCATTGATAAGTCTGTTTTTCATTCACTGAGTCAGTGGACTCACCCCTCAAATTTTAACATTTTCAGATCAGGTCACTGGTGATTTTTCTTCAGCTATATCTACACCCTTTGATCCTGCTGATTAAATTGGTAGGCATTACCTTGAGTAGTAGTACTAGAGTATACTTGAGGAATTGTGAACAGATGTTGGATAAGATTTAATTACATTTTAGTTTATTTCGTGGTCTGTAATTATAATTGCATAATTATGTGTAATTTGGATATACAGTCCATGATGGACAATTTATTATTTTCTGTTAAGCCAATGAGGCTTCTGATTGATGGTGGACCTGTCCATCTTATTGTTTTCACAGATTTGTACCCTAGGATAATCCATATTTCAGGGGAAATTCTGCCAAAAGTTTTAATAAATTATTGACTTAGTAAATTTTTATGAAAGTATATTTAACTTTTATTATTCATTTAAAGATGAGTGTAAGTGATATTAATTGCATAAGTATTTTAGGCTGGTAGGTAATTACCTAAAGGATAATTTCCTACGTTGGTCACATGTCCTAAAATGGGGTGTGACATTTAACATAGCCTCATATTTTTTCCCTGACGCACCTGTTTGGAAAATATTTGTTTTAGATGCAAGTGTCTTAAAATAGTTATTTATGTGACTATTGTTAATTAATATATCTATGTTATTTTTTACCAGGCGCACCCTTGTCTACAAAATAGTAATTTCTGGCACAGCTATGTTAATGTTGTCGTTAATTTAACACAACATCTTTTATTTGACCAGACGCACCTATTTCCAGAAAGCTGTTTCAAAAGCAATTGTATTAAAACAGTTGTACAAATTAGTGTAGTTAATTTTACCTAGCCTCTTTTAATTTTTTCTAGCCTCACCTGTTTGGAAAATAGTTTTTGGAGACACAACTATCTTAGAACAATTTTTTAAATAACTATTGTTAGTTCACATAGCTCTCATAGTTTTTACTAGATGCTGCGCTTCCCACAAAATAGTTGTTTTAGACGCAAATCTTAAAATAATTTCATAAATAACAATTATTAATTTAACACAGCCACTTTCATTTTTTACCAGACGCATCCCTATCTACAAAACAATTATTTCAGACACAATTGTCATAAGATAGTTATTTGAAAAGCATTTGTGAATTTAACAATGCCACTTTTATTTCTTATCAGGTGGACCCCTGTCTACAAAATAGTTGTTTTAGACACAATTGTTTGAAAACAATTCTTTAAATAATAGTTGTTAACTGAACAAAGCCTCCTTTATTTTTTACTAAATGCAACTCTATTTGGAAAACAGTCGTTTCAGACACACCAGTGTCAAAGAATCTTTTTAAAAAACAATTGATAATTTAACACTGCCACTTTTATATTTTAACAAACACACCTTTGTCTGAAGAAGAGATATTTCTGACACAACTGTCTTAAAACAACTGTTTAAATAATATTTGTTTATTTAACACAAACTTTTTTATCTTTTACCACACGCACCTGTTTAGAGAATAGTTTTCGGACGCAACTGTCTTAAAACATTCATATAAATTATAGTAGTTAATTAACATAGTCTCTTTTATTTTTTCCCAAATGTAGTTCTTTGGAAAATACTAGTTTGAGACACAATTGTCTTAAAACAGTTGTTTAATTAACTATTTTAACTCCACAGCTCTTTTGTTTTTTACTGGACGCACCCTACCTATAAAATAGTTGTTTAAAACACAACTTTCTTAAAACAGTTGCTTAAATAACAGTTATTAATTTAACACAACCTCTTTAATTTTTTACCAGACGCACCCTTGTGTACGAAACAGTCATTTCAGATGTAACTATCTTGAAACAATTGTTAATTTAACACAGTCAGTTTTATATTTTAACAAACACACATTTGTCTGCAATAGAGATGTTTTAGATGCAATTGTCTTAAAACAGTCATTTAAATAATAGTTGCCTATTTAACATAACTCTTTTATTTTTTACCCACGCACCCCTATTTGGAAAAAAGTTGTTTTAAACGTAACTGTCTTAAAAGAGTTGTCTAAATGATAGTTGTTACTTTACCAGACACACCCCTATCTGCAGAATAGTTGTTTTAGACACAATTATTGTAAGAGTAGTCTTGAAATAGTAGTTGTGAATTTAACAAAGCCTTTTTTAGTTTTTTACCAAATACAATGCTATCTAAAAACAATTGTTTTAGAAGCAACTTTCTTAAAACAGTTGTTAATTTACTAGAGCCCCTTTTCCTTTTTACCAGACAACCAATGTTTGCAAAGTCATTATTTCATATGCAATTGTCTTAAGACAATTCTTTAAAAAGTAGTTGTTAATTTAACACATCCTCTTTTATTTTTTACAAGACACACCCATGTTTGCAATATAGTTATTTCAGATGCAACTGTCTTAAGGCAGTTTTTTAAATACCAATTTATAATTTAACACAACTACTTTTATATTTTAAGAAACACACCCCTATCTGAATAAAAGATATTTTTGATGTAATTATCTTAAACCAGTTGTTTAAATAATAGGTGTTATTTTAACACATTTTATTTTATTTTTACCATGTGCTCCTATCTGCATAACAGTTATTTCAAATGCAACTGTCTTTTAACAGCTGTTAATTTAACATAGCCTCTTTTTTTTTTTTTTTTACTAGATGCACCCCTAGCTACAAAACAATTATTTCAAGCACAATTGGCGAAAGACAGTTCTTTATACACTAGTTATGAATTTAACAATACCACTTTTATTTTTTACCATATGCACTACTATCTACAAAATAGTTGTTTTAGACACAATTGTCTTAAGACAATTGTGTAAATAACAGTTGCTAATTTAAGATGGCATCTTTTATTTTTTACCAGATGCAACCCTATCTGGACAAAGATATTTTAGAAGCAACTTTCTTGAAATAGTTGTTAATTCACTAGAGCCTCTTTTCTTTTTACCAGACGACCTCTGTCTGCAAAGTAGTTTTTCCATATACAACTATCTTAAGACAATTCTTCAAAAACCTATTGTTAATATAACATCGTCTTCTATTTGTAAAAAAATTGTTTCAGGTGCAACTATCTCAAAACTGTTGTTTAAATAATAGTTGACAATTTAACATAGTTAATTTTATATTTTAACAAACACACCCCTGTCTGAAGAAGATATATGTCTGACACAACTGTCTTAAAATAGCTGTTTATATATTGGTCCTTATTTATTTTTCACCAAACGCACTTGTTCTAAAAATTGTTGTCTTAGATGCAACTACCCTAACATAGTCTTTTAAATAAATCATTTTACTTAATACAACTTTTTTATTTTTTACTAGTCACATCCATGTCTGCAAAACAGTTGTTTTTGGCGTAACTATCTTAAAACATTTGTTTAAATAAATGTTATTAATTAACACAAATCTTTTATTTTTTTACCATATGCACCCTTGTCTGCAAAACAATTGTTTGAGATGCAAGTGACTTAATATAGTTGCTTAAATAGCAGTTACTAATTTAGCGCAACTTCTTATATTATTTACTTGACGCACTGCTATCTGTGAAATAGTCATTTCAGATGCAACTTGAAGCAATTGTTAATTTAACACATCCTCTTTTCTTTTTCCAAACAGACCTATCTGTAGAGTAGTTGTTTCAGACGCAACTGTTCAACAAATGTTTAAAGAAATGTTGTTAATTTAACACAACCTCTTTTATGTTTTACCTGATGCACCTGTATGTAGAACAACTACTTCAAATAAAACTACCTTAAAATATTTTTTTAAATAATAGTTGAAAATTTGACACAGCCCCTTTTAAATTTTAACAAACACACCTCTGTCTATAGAAGAGATATTTCTAATGCAATTGTCTTAAAATAGTTATTTAAATAACATTTATTAATTTAACATAGCCTTTGTTATTTTTTTTCCAGATGCACCTGTCTGTAGAATAGTTATTTCAGATGCAACTATCTTAAAAAATTTGTATAAATTATAGTAGTTAATGTAACAGAACCTCTTATTTTTTACCAACACACCTGTCAGCAGAATGGCTCCTTCAAATGTAACTTTCTTAAAATAGTTGTATAAATTACAATACTGAATTTAATGCAACCTTTTTTATTTTATTTTTTCAGATGCACCTATATGGAAAATAGTTGTTTTAGATGCATTTGTCTTAAAACAGTTGTTTAAAAAATTAGGTAATTAACACAACTCTTTTATTTATTACAAAGCACAAACCTATCTACAAAATAGCTATTTCTGACGCAACTGTCTTAAAATAGTTGTATAAATAACATTTGTAATTTTAACACAACCTTTTTTATTTTTACCAAACACACCTATTTGCAGAATAGTTGTTTTATATGCAACTATCTTAAAATAGTTATTTAAATGACAATTGTTAATTTAACATAGGCTCTTTATTTTTTACTCGACGCACCTATCTGTAGAATAGTTGTTTCAGATGCAGCTATCTTAAAACATTTGTTAATCTAACACAGCCACTTTTATATTTTCACAAATGCACACCTGTCAATGAAACAATTATTTAAGGTGCAACTGTCTTAAAACAGTTGTTTAAATAACTATAGCTTATTCAACACAACCGCTTTTTTTATTTTGTTCAATGTATGCCTGTTTGGAAAGTAGTTGTTTTATATGCAACTGTCCTAAACAGTTGTTTAAATAGTAGTTGTTACTTTACTAGAGCCTCTTTTATTTTTTATCAAATTCACCCCTCTCTTCAAAATAGTTGTTTCAGACACAATTGTCTTAGGACAAATCTTCAAATAGCAGTTGTCAATTTAACAAAGCATCTTTAATTTTTTACCTGACGTAACCTTGTCTTGAAAACAATTGTTTTAAAAGCAACTTTCTTAAAATAGTTGTTATTTACTAGAGCCTCTTTTATTTTTTACCATAAGACCCCTGTCTACAAAGCAGGTTTCCCAAACGCACCTATCTTAAAAAAGTTATCTAAATAATAATTGTTATTTTACTAGAGCCCGTTTTATTTTTCACTAGAAGCACCCTTGTCTGCAAAATAGTTATTGTAGACACAATTACCATAAGACAGTTGTTTAAATAGAAGTTGTGAATTTAACAATGCCACTTTTATTTTTTACCAGACACATTCCTGTCTACAAAATAGTTGTTTGAAACAAAATTGTCTTAAGACAATTCATTAAATAGCGGTTGTTAATTTAACAAAACCTCTTTTTTTTTTTACCATATGCAACCCCATCTAGAAAACAATTGTTTTATAAGCAACTTTCTTAAAAAATATATTTTAAATAATAGTTGTTAATTTACTATAGCCTCTTTTATTTTTTACCAGACGACCCTTGTTTGCAAAGCAGTTTTTTCATACACGACTATCTCAAGACAAGTATTTAAAAAGCAGTTATTAATTTAACACATCCTCTATTCTTTTTGCCAGATGCACCCATGTTTGCAAAATAGTCATTTCAGACGCCACTGTCTCAAAGAAATTTTTTAAATAACAATTGATAATTTAACATAGACACTTTTATATTTTAACAAACACACCCTCTTTTGAAAAGAAATATTTCTAACGCAATTGTCTTAAGACAATTGTTTAAATAACAACTGCTAATTTAACACTGTTTCTTTTATTTTTTACCCGATGCACCTGTCTGTAGAATAGTTGTTTAAAAAGCAATCGTCTTAAAATAGTTATATAAATTACAGTAGTTATTTTAACATAACCTCTTTTATTTTTTTCCAAATGCACCTCTATCTGCAAAATAGTTGTTTCACATGCAATTATTTTAAAAGATATGCTTAAATAACACTTATTAATTTAACAACCCACTTTTATATTTTAACAAATGCACACCTTTCTACACAAGAAATGTTTCAGATGCAACTTTCTTAAAAGAATTGTTTAAAAAACTGTTGCTTGTTTAACACAGTCCCTTTTATTTTTTACCTGATGCACGCTTGTCTGGAAAATAGTTATCTCATACGCAATTGTCCTAAAACCATTGTTTAAATAATAGTTGTTATTTTACTAGAGCCTATTTTAGTTTTTACTAGATGCACCCTTGTTTGCAAAATAGTTGGTTCAGAAACAATTGTCTTAAGACAATTCTTTAAATAACAATTGTTATTTAAACAAAGCCTCTTTATTTTTTTACCAAATGCAACCCTATCTAGAAACAATTGTTTTAGAAACAACTTTATTAAAACATTTGTTTAAATAACAATTGTTAATTTACTAGAGCCTATTTTCTTTTTTACTAGACTACCCCTGTCTGCGAAGCAGTTTTTTTCATATTCAACTGTCTTAAAACAATTCTTTAACAAGCAGTTGTTAATTTAACACATCCTCTTTTATTTTTTACTAGGTGCACCCATATTTGCAAAATAGTCATTTCAAATTCAATTGTCTCAAAGCAGTTTTTAAATAGCTGTTGATAATTTAACACAACCCCTTTTATATTTTAATAAACACAACCCTGTTTGAAGAACAGATATTTCTGACACAACTGTCTTAAAATAGTTTTTAATTTAACAAAGCCCCTTTTAGTTTTTACCAAAGACACATGTCTGTAGTATAGTTGTTTCAGCGCAACTGTCTTAAAACAGTTATATAAATTACAAAAGTTAATTTAGCACAGTCTCTTTTATTTTTTCCTGACACACTTGTACCGAAAATAGTTGTTTTAGATGCAATTGTTTTAAAATTATTGTTTAAATAAATATTTTTAATTAACACAACTCTTTTACTTTTTACTAGGTGCAACCCTATCAGAAAAATACTTGTTTAAATAACGGTTCTTATTTTAAGATATCCTCTTTTATTTTTTCCAGACGCACCTATCTGAAGAACAATTGTTTTAGATGCAATTACCTTAAAACAATTGTTTAAATAACTACTGTTAATTTATCACAGCCTCTTTTGTTTTTTATCTAACACACATGTCTACCAAACAGTGGTTTCAGCCACAACTATCTTAAAATAGTAGGATAAATTACAGTAGTTATTTTAACACAAACTTTTTTGTTTTTCTCCAGATGCTCCTATATGGATAATAGTTGTTTTAGATGAAAATATCTTTAAAAAATCATTTAAGTATCAGTTGTTAATTAACACAACTCTTTTATTTTTTACCAAGCAAACCCCGATCTACAAAACTCTTTCTGGCTCTACTATCTTTAAAACAACTGTTATTTTAACACAACTTCTTTTATTTTTACTATACGCAACGATATTATAACAGTTACATAAATTATAATAGTTAATTTAACATAGACTCTATTATTTCTTCCCAGACACGCTTGTATGGAAAATAGTTATTTGAGATGCAACTACCTTAAAATAGTTGTTTATATAATTGTTGTTAGTTAACACAACTCTTATTTTTACCATATGCACCCCTGCCTATAAAACAGTTGTTTCATATGCACCTATGCTTAAAGAATTGTTATTAATTTAACACAACCTCTTTTATTTTTTACCAGATGACCCTTGTATGCAAAACAATTTTTTTAGATGCAACTATCTTAAGAAAATTACTTTAAAAGTAGTTGCTAATTTAACATATGCTCTTTTGATTTTTATCAGATGCAATTGGTTTCAAAACAGTCATTTCAAATGCAAATGTGTTAAAACAGTTTTTAAATAACAGTTGATAATTTAACACAACTACTTTTATAATATAAAAAACACACCCCTTCCTGAAGAAGAGATATTTTTGACATGATAGTCTTGATACAATTGTTTAAATAAATTTTGTTAATTTAACACAACCTTTTTTATTTTTATCAAACGAAACTATCTGCAAAATAGTTGTTTCAGATGTAACTGTATAAATTACAGCAATTAATTTAACACAGCCTTTACTTTATTTTCCTAGAGGCACCTGTATGGAAAATAGTTGTTTGAGATGCAACTACCTTAAAACTGTTGTTTATGTAATTGTTGTTAGATAACATAGCTCTTTTATTTTTTACCATATGCACACTTACCTGGAAAACAATTGTTTAAGACATAACTATCTTAAAATAGTTGCTTAAAGAACGGTTATTAATTTAACAAATCCTCTTTTATTTTTCACTATATGACCTTATTTGCAAAAAAATTGTTTGATGTAACAATCATAAGATAATTATTTTAAAAGTAGTATTTAATTTAAGATATCCTATTTTACTTTTTACCAGATACCCTCATGTTTGCAAAATAGTCATTTTAGACGCAACCGTCTGAAAGCAGTTTTTAAGTAACAGATGATAATTTAACACAATCACTTTTATAATTTAAGAAACACACCCTTGTCTGAAGAAGAGATATTTCTGATGAGTTGTTTAAATAATAGTTGTTAATTTAACATAACTTTTTTTTATTTTCACTATACACAACTATCTGCAGAATAGTTGTTTCATATGCAATTGTCTTAAAATAGTTGTATAAATTACAGTAGTTAATTTAACACATCTTTTTTATTTTTTCCCAAATGCAGCCTTGTCCGCAAAATAGTTGTTTCATACACAACTATCTTAAAATAGTTGTTTAAATAACATTTATTAATTTAATACAAATTTTTTTATTTTTTATCATATGCATCCCTATATGTGAAATAGTCATTGTAGATGCCACAATCTTGAAACATTTATTAATTTAACCCAACGACTTTTATACTTTAACAAACGCACACCAATCTACAAAAGAGATGTTTCAGACGTAACTGTCTTAAAAATATTGTTTAAATAACAGTTGCCTATTTAACACAACCTCTTTTATTTTTTACCTGATTAACCTTGTCTAGAAAATAGTTGTTTCAGAAACAACTATCTTAAAATAGTTGTTAATTTAGTAGAGCCTCTTTTATTTTTTACCCGATGCACCCTTGTCTAAAAGTAGTTGTTTCATATGCAACTGTCTTAAAATAGTTGTTTAAATTATAGTTGTTACTTTATTGGGTTGACTCTTTTATTTTATACCATATTCTCCCATGCCTACAAAACAATTGTTTCAGACTCATTTGTCATAAGACAATTCTTTAAATAAGAGTTCTTAGTTTAACAAAGTCTTTTTTGTTTTATACTAGACACAGGCCTGTCTATAATGCAGTTTTTACATATGTAACTCTCTTAAGACAATTCTATAAAAATAATTTTTAATTTAACAAATCCTCTTTTATTTTTTATTAGATGCACCCATGTTTGCAAAACAGTTATTTCAGATGCAACTATCTCAAAGTAATTTTTTAAATAACAATTGATAATTTAATACAACCACGTTTGTATTTTAACAAACACAACCCTGTCTAAAGAAGAGATATTTTTGACATAAATTGTCTTAAAATAGTTGTTTAAATAAAAGTTGTTAATTTAACACGTCTTTTTTCATTTTTTACTAAATGCAGCCGCTTGCAGAACAATTGCTTTAGATTCAATTGTCTTAAAACACATGCATAAATTATAGTAGTTAATTTAACATAGCCTCTTTTATTTTTTTCCCAAATGCAACTATCTAGAAAATAATTGTTTTAGATGTAACCATCCTAAAATAATTGTTTAAATACCTATTTTTAAGTAACATAGCTCTTTTATTTTTTACCAGGTGCATCCGTATCTACAAAACACTTGTTTCATACGTAACTGTCTTAAAACATTTATTTAAATAACGGTTTTTTTTAATATAACCTCTTTTATTTTTACCAGATGCACTTATCTATAGAGTAGTTGTTTTAGACAATAAATTATAATAGATGCACTTATCTATAGAGTAGTTGTTTTAGACAATAAATTATAATAGTTAATTTAACACAACCTCTTTTATTTTTTACCAGACGAATCTGTTTGGAAAATAGTTGTTTTAGAAGCAACTGTCTTAAAATAGATAACGTAGCCTCTTTTATTTTGCTAGATGCACCTATCTACAAAACAGTTGTTTTAGATGCAACTTTCTTAAAACAATTGTTTAATACCTTTGTTTATTAACACAGCTCTTTTATTTTTTACCAGACGCAACCCTGTCTATAAAATAGTTGTTTTAGACATATCTGTGTTAAAATAGTTGCTTAAATAATAGTTTTTATTTTAAACCATTTCTTTTAATTTTTACCATATGTACTTTTGTTTGCAAAAAAGTGGTTTCAGATGAAACTACCTTGAAATTGTTATTAATTTCACACAGCCACTTTTATATTTTAACAAATGCACACCTGTCTGCAAAAGAGATGTTTATGATGCAACTGTCTTAAAACATCTGTTTAAAGTATAATTGCTTATTTAACATAGCCTCTTTATTTTTTACCTGACACACCCTTGTCTAAAAAATAGAAGTTTTAGACGCAACTATCTTAAAGGAGTTGTTTAAATAATAGTTGTTAAATTACTATAGCCTTTTTTATTTTCTCGATGCAGTCTTGTTTAGAAAATAGTTGTTTTAGATGCAACTGTCTTAAAATAGTTATTTAAATTATAGTTGTTACTTTGCTGGAGCCTCATTTGTTTTTACCGGAAGCATCCCTATCTATAAAATAGTTGTTTTAGGCACAATTATATTTTAACCTGTATTCTTGTTGGCTCAATTGCATATATTCTCTCCCCCTTTGGCATCATCAAAAATATAATATATGGGGCAGACAAAGATTGTAGGTAAAACAACTTTAACATCATATAATAAGTCCATAAGCAGTTCATGATATAGTAAATCCAACTAGTCAAGATAGCAATAGTTCTAGGGGTAAATGGTAATAGCAAACATGCAATGACAATGCCAAAAGATAACTAAAACACACTCCATCTTTGTGGGTTCAGGGTCAGAAGTGGTCTCTTTAGAATCATGCTGAGTAGCTCCTTCCTCTGAGGTCTTTTTAGTGGTAGACTGAGAAATGGTTGCAAAATATTTTCATTTAATTGACAGCTTAGGAGGCCTTAGTTCATGCAGAATCTTTGTGATCAGAGTTGACTATTAAGCTAAGTGATGTTTCATTTCAGCCAATTCATATTGCACTTCTAAAGCAAAGCTTCTTAGCTTTTGCTGATGGTCTCCCACTGCATCTGCTAAGCTTTCTACTTTTAATTAACTACTTTCACTACTTCTAGAGTTACTTCTTCAAATTCACTTATCTTCTCTTTACCTTTGTCTTTCAACCCAATCTTTGGAACTTCTTGCTTGCCTTTTTTAGCATATTCCTTAGTAGGCAAAGAGGTTATCTTTAGAGCTTATTTCTTCTTTGTGCTTTCTGTAGACTTCGGCTTTTGGGACTGTGAAGGGTTGGTCAAGAGATCAGGAGCAAATGTAATGTTTTGGTGGGTGGTTTCTTCAAGACTTGCATGGGCTCTGCTTCAGAATCATTTTCCTTCGTTTTTCTTATCAATGGTGTTTCTTCCTCGTCTTCAAAATTTTCCTCATCAAATGTAGGGTTGAGTATATTTTTCCTTATTTGTTTCTTCAATACTTGCTTGGATAAGGATGGCATTGAGTCTCTCCCTTAGAAACATTCTTTTTCTGAATGAATGGGAATCTCATTGATTTCCTTGTGGGGGTGGTTGTTGCCTTCTTCTTTTCTTTGGTGCTACTCTTTATTGGCTTGTCAGGGTTCTCAAAAGAATCTTCTTTCTCCACTTTTGTTTCCATTTCTCTATGTTAGGCTTCTAGCTTTTTCTTCATATGGTATCTTTGATTATAAATTTTCTTTCTTTCTCTCAAGGCTTCCTTACTCTTTGATGATGGTTTGTGACCCATTGTTTTGACTTTCATCCCAGCAAGTACATCCATTAGGATTGAAGGTGCTCTTTTTTTTCGTTACAATGGTTTTTTCCTTCTCTTCAAGCATATCTTCTTCTTCAACATCCTCTCTAAGGCTACTAGAGTGTCCTCTTTCTACTCTTATCTATTTCCCTTCTTCATCGTTCCTTATTCCCATATTCATGAGTAATCTTTAATCATAATTCCTCATTTTTGTTGTAGTTTCTCTTTCCACATTATCTAACTCCACTTTAGCATTCTTTGCCAGCAGAGTAATGATGGTACCATAAGGCTATTCATCATTGTCCTTAATCATATAGGCTTTCATATGATTGACAATTATATAGGGCATATTTAATTTGATACCATTTGATACACACCAAATACATAAAGTTTCAAACTTGTTTGCCAAATTTGACTTCCCAAACTTGGGCATGATCATGAGATTCATTGCATGCAACAAAATTCTAAAATTAGGTTCAAGTGAGGATGCATCAATAGTGTTAGAGGGATTCTTAGAAATTTTAGTAACTACTTCATTGTGAGAATAGCCACCAAATTCCACATTTATGTAACCAGAGAACATTTTTGGACTTGAATTAGGGCATTTAATTATCTTATAACTCTTAGTGTAGTTCATAGTCAATTTTCTTCCTCTCAATATCGAAGAACCTCAAGACTTCATTTTTCAAATTTCAAGTTCTCATAAAATTCTCTAATAAGAATTGGATAAATTTCAACCTTAATCTTAAAGAACTTTGTACATCCAATATTTTCCAGTCATTTAAAAGCCTTAGTTTTCAGTTTTAAAGAAGTATAGGATTACCTTTCTTAAAATAGAGATTCTTCTATGCATGTAATCATTTGCAAAGGAAACTTCTGCTTTGGGTCTCTGAGCTTCTTTAGAACACTGGTTTTGGACTTCTTCCTTGTCTCAGACCCATATACTTCAACAATTCTCCTTTTCTCTACATGTTTTGAAGATGAAGCCATTTCAGAGAAAGGTTTCGAGTGAGAATGCAGGGTTCAATCTTAGGGTTTCAAGGATGGCATTGGAGTTTGCAGAAGTAAAAGATATTTCAGCAAAGAAGAAAGGTTTTAGAGAATAGTGTTTTTAGAAGGAAAATGAAAGGGTACAAACGAGACGTGAATATGAAAGAGCATGGCTTAAATCATCTACAACGCACCTAATACTTAACAACTATGTTAGTTTTTAATTGATGTGACATTTAGAATTAGCAGTTTGGCAGCAACTTCTATTTCCAAGATAAAACCAATCATGATAGTTATTTATTTCAAATTTGAAGTAAAGCTAAATAGCCATGCCAAAGATAAGCAATCAGATATAAGCAATGTTGAGCAACCAGGATTACTCAAGCAACCTAACTTCAACTTACAAAGGATTAAACATTCCAATTTTTCTAAGGATATTCAAGAATCTTTCTTCATTGAGGAACTTGGTGAATATGTTAGCCAATTGATTATCAGTACTAACAAATTCTAGTTGAATATCCCCTTTTTGCACACGATCTCTTAAGAAATGATGTCTAATTTCTATGTGCTTTGTCCTAGAATGTTGAATGGGATTCTTTAATAGATTAATTGCACTGGTGTTGTCACATTTTATGGGAATATTTTCAAATATCAATCTAGAGTCTTTTAATTACTTTTTCATCCAAAGAATTTGAGTACAAATCTTCTTATAGCAATATACTAAGATTTTGTAGTCAATAGAGCAACTGAGTTATGTTTCTTACTATGCCAAAAGATTAAACAATGTCTTAAGAATTGGCAAGTTCCACTAGTGTTTTTTCTATCTATTCTACTCCACCCAAAATCAGGATATGAGTAACCAATAAGATCAAGATAGTTATCCCTAGGATACCATAAACCTAAGTTTTAAGTTCCTATTAGGTACCTAAAAATTCTCTTAACAATACTTAAATGTGATTCTTTAGGATTGACTTGAAATCTAGCACATAAGCACACACTAAAAGTAATATAAGGTTTACTTGTAGTTAAGTAAAGTAAGGAGCAATCATACTTCTGTAAATCTCTTCATAAACATATTTACCTTGTCCATCTAATTTGAGCTTAGTTGTGCAACCCATAGGAGTCTTGGCAATTTTTACTTTGTCCATGTCGTATTTCTTTAATAACTCCTTAGTGTACTTTGATTGATTGATGAAGATTCCTTCTTGGGATTGCTTTATTTGAAGTCCAAGAAAGAATAAAATTTCTCCCATCATGATCATTTCAAATTCATTTTTCATTAAATCAGAAAATTCCTTGCACAATAACTCATGAGTAGATCCAAAAATAATGTTATCCACATAAATTTGAACAATCAATATATCATGCTTTCTGGATTTTGTAAACAAGCTTGTATCGATGGTTCCTTTAATAAAATCATGATTTATTATAAATGTGCTCAGTCTTTCATTCCAAGCTCTGGGAGCCTGTTTCAAACCATAAAGAGCTTTAGTTAATTTAAAAACATGATATAGAGATTCATCTTCCTCAAGACCAGGTGGTTGTTTAACATAAACTTCCTCAATTAAGAAACCATTTAAAAGGGCACTTTTAACATCCATTTGAAACAATTGAAAGCCTTTAAAACATGCAAATGCAAGTAATATCCTAATGGACTCTAATCCAGCTACTGGAGCAAAAGTTTCATAATAGTCTATACTTTCCTGGTTATTGTAACCTTGAGCAACTAGTCTAGCTTTATTTCTTACCACATTACCTATTTCATCAAGTTTATTTCTAAACACCCATTTTGTGCCAATGCTTTATTGATGTTTAAGGACAGGGACAAGAGTTTAGACTTTGCTTCTTTCAAACTAATTTTGCTCTTCTTGCATAACTTTTATCCATGACTCATCTTCAAGTGCTTCATGAACATTCTTGGGCTCTATTTTAGACATGAATGCCATGTAATTCATACTCTTATATGAAGCTTTTGTTTTTACTCTTTGAGTGGGGTCTCCAATGATAAACTCTAAAGGAAATGATGAAGTCATTTTTGATTCTCGAGGAATTCTAGTTAAAGTTCCCACTTGCTCAATTTCTTTTTGGCATTCTCTGTATTGGATTTCTTCATTGTGATTTTCAAGTCCTTGAGTAATTTCTATCTGATGTTCTGTACCATCAGAAGCCTAAGAATGCTTTATTTGAGATTTAGGTTCATCACTTAAGTTCAGATTATCCATTCTCAAAGAGATTCCTTCACAATTTTCATCCTTTTTAGAAATAGATAATTTCTATGTACTCAAAGAAGAGAAGTCAGTTTCATCAAATACAACATTAATAGTTTCTTCAACAGTCATGGTTTTTTGTTATAAACTCTAAAGGTCTTGCTTGATGTGCAGTATCCAAGGAACATCCCATCATCTAGTTTAGCATCAGATTTTCCCAAATTATCTTTGTCATTGTTAAGAATGAGACATATACAACCAAAAGTATGGAAATAGCTAATATTTGGTTTTCTTCCTTACCATAGTTCATAAGGAGTTTTCTTAAGTATAGGTCGTCAAACACCTATTTAAGATATAACAAGTACTATTCATAACTTCATTCCAAAATTTATGAGGAAGCTCATTATCACAAAATATTGTTCTTGTCATATCAAGAAGAGTTCTATTTTTCCTTTCCACAACTCCATTTTACTGAATAGTTCTTGGAGCAAAAAAATTGTGATTAATTCTAAGATTTTCACAGATATTTTCAAATGAGTTATTTTCAAATTCTCTTCGATGATCACCTATGATGGATTTGATAAGATATCATTTTTCATTTTGTACTTTCTTGCAAAACTTTTCAATAAAGATAAAACTTTCATCCTTATGAGCGAGAAAGAAGATCCAAGCAAATATTGAGAAATCATCAACAATAACCATGCCATACCTTTTTCCACTCATGTTTTGTGTTCCAGTGGGACCAAACAAATCGATATGTGACATGTCTAAAGGTTTCGATGTAGAAATATGATTTTTACTCTTGAAAGAGATCTAGTTTTTTTTCATTTTCAACAAGCTTCACAAATATGATTTTTCTCAAATTTTATTTTTGGTAAACCCACCACTAGATCTTTCCTTGCTAATTTGGAAATCAAGTGTATGCTTGCATGATCAAGTCGTTTATGCCATAACCAATTTTCATCAATTGTGGAGGCAAGACAATCAAAATATTTTTGAGAGATATTTTCCATATGTACAACATATACATTTTCACGTCAAAAATGACACATTTTGATGCTTTAAAGATTATTTTGTGTCCCTTATCACATAATTGACTTATGCTAATCAAATTATGCTTTAATCCTTCAATAATATAGACATTATCTATTGTGGATAAAGTGTTTACAAGAATTTTACCAACACCAATGATTTTGCCCTTTTTGTTGTCACTAAAAGTAGCTGTGCCTCCTTCTTTCATTTCAAGGTAGCAAAACTTGGTGGCATCACCTGTCATGTGCCTTGAGTAGCTACTATCAAAATACCATTGTTCTTTCTTATATCTTGAGCTCAGGCACACTTACAAAAGAGATTTTCAACCAATCTTAGGTACCCAAACTATCTTGGGTCCTTGGGGGTTAATAACTACTCCTTTAGGTATTGTGGTATCTTTGGGAACCCATACTTGCTTAATCTTTTGCTAAGAGTTTCTTTTCATGAAACAATCTTTTATAACATGTCTTGTTTTTCTACAATAATAGTAGGCTTTCTCATTCCTTACCTTTTCTTTATACTTATGTGAGTGATTCTTTTGTTTTCCTTTAAATCTTGGAAGAGTGCATTTTTTATTATCCTTTTCTGATTTTTTCTTAGAAAATCCTATACTATATCTATCAAGAAGATTTCTTAAGGAATCAAGCATAGTGTCTAGCTTAGCTGAGCTAGTTGCAAATTTTGAAATCTTATTTTCTAATATTCTACTTGTTTCTTCAGAGATTCATTTACTCCTTTTAACTCTTTATTTTCTTGTTCTAGTGCTACCTTTTCCTTTCTTGCTTCTTCCAATTCATAATAGGTAGTGTGATGTGATTCTTTAAGAATAGAATATTTCATGTCTAATTTATTATAATTTTAAAAGAATAAATTAAATGCTTCTTGTAATCCATCAAAAGAGTGAGATTTATTATTGTTTACCTCATCCTTTGTTTGATTGTTTGCCATGAGACAAAGATTTGAAAGTTATTCTTCATCATCAAAGTTGCTTCCTGATTGATTAGATTGATTAGATTGATCTTCCTCACTCCATGTTGACTCAGCAACCATAACCTTCTTTTTCTTACCTTTGGAATATTTAGTTTTGAGAAGTGGACAGTTAGCTTGCATGGGTCCTTACTTACACTCATAACAGATAACCTGATTTTTTGAGATGTCTCCCTTGGGTTGACTCTTTTTTCTATAGTAGTAATTTTTCTTGTAATATCTGTATATTCTCCTTACAAGGAGGGCAATTCCTTTTTCCATGTCTTCATTTGTTGTAACAGCTTCAGAGGTAGTTTTTAGAGCAATGTCTTTCGAAGTTCTTGAGCTCTCAGCTTTTCCTTTCATGAAATTATTTTCATAGGCAATTAGGTTACCTCTAAGCTCATTATAGGTCATTTCATTCTGATTTCTTCCTTCTTGGATTACAGCTATCTTGGCATGCCACGGTTTAGTAAAGACTTTGAGAACTTTCCTAATAAGATCTTTTATTGGAGTATTTCTTCCCAAGGCATCTAGATCATTTATGATGCTATACAACCTTTTGAACATATCCTCTTTTTTTTCATTCTCCTTGATCTTGGATAGTTCTTATGCATAAACTAGCATGTCGATTTTGGTCTCTCAAACTTCAGTAGTTCTTTCATAGGTGATTTGTAATTTCTCCCACATCTCCTTTGCTGATTCGCATTTAAAGATTTTCTATATTCTTTAGCGTTCACATCACAATATAGAAGGTTTATAGCCTTTGCATTTGTTTCTACCATTTTGATATTAGTTTTAGATCATTCTGCTTTAGTTTTTAGTAAGCTCACACCATCAATAGTTTTTCTTGGTATATAAGGGCCATTTTCAATGACTCACCAAACTAAATAGTTAATGGATTTAACAAAGATCTTCATCATTTCTTTCCAATAGGTATAGTTATTGCCATCGAAGAAAGGTGGCCCTCTAGAGGAGTGACCTTTTACCATGTTGCTTTAATTCATTTTGCTGAGGATCTTTTCTCTAGGCTGTTAAACCTGAAGGTTAGTTAGACAAGCTCTGATACCAACTGTTAGGGCAAAATGAGGTAAAGCACTGAAGAAGAAGGATTAAATTAAGTGCTGTAAGTTCTTAAAATTTTTTCAAGTAGGTGAAAATTCTTTCTTATTAGAGAAACCAGAAGAACTGAGTTGCTCTTTTAAATCCTTGTAAAAGTCTTGATCAATATAGAAGGATTCTTTTAAATAGTTTTCTTGATTTATATTCTCAAAACTCAAACATAGGGATTGTACGATCAATGATTAAAAGAAAACGTATGCAAAGATTGATCTTTTAAGATATAAGAAATGTTGAGCAACTTGTTTAAGAAACTATGGATAAGTATTAAGGAGATAAAGGATAAGAGAAAACCACACCACAATGTATAGTGGTTCAGATATAACAAAAGTCAAATCTTACGTACACTCTCCAAGCACAAAGCAAGGAAATTATACTGTGGGTAATCATAAATTACAAGAACAAGCTAAACACAACTTTTACAACCAAGACACTGGTCAACCTACTTTCTCACTGAGTTTTTCCCAAGAACCTAGCTAAACTCACTCATAGGCTCAAGCACTCACAGCTTTTGACACTTCTCATAAAGTAACCTTTCAACCACTAGGTGTTTCTCTTAAGTTCCTAGTAAACTCACAACAGACTCAAGTACTTAGCCTTTTACAACCCAACCTAGTTACCCTCACTAGAATTTCTCACAAGTAACCTGGCAAACCTTGAAGGAGTTTGAATTAAATCAATATGCTTTAAGGCGCCTTCAAGATATTATATCACATAAAGGTTGATGGAGAAGAGTTTGCAACAGAGTATAGCTCTTTGAAATTTAGCCCATGTAAAACTTGTTGTCTCCACTTCACTTGAGGTTGCTTTTATACTCAAAGATCATCCATCTATCCATTGAGATGAAGATTATACTTTCATCTAGCTATCCAACTATATGCCTACTTGATTTTACAGCTTCATCTCTCATCATCGTTTGATTTTTATCTTAATGATCTGAGGCACTTCATTTCCAAATTTAGATGCAGTTTTAGTTCAAATTACATGGCTTATCCTCTGCAATTTTATCTTCAGGCTTTGTAAGTTGCACAAGCAAGTTAAATGGCAGATATGTGTTTTTTCACAGTTCACCTTTATGAATAAAATATAACATCTTCTTTGACTTTTATCAAAAAGGCTTTTAGAAGTGTTGGCCTTTGCAAAACATAGTTCCAGAGTTTATTCAGTTTTTCTTGGCTAGCACCTCTTCGTTTTTTAGGTTGTAATATATATAAAAAATCTACAATGCCATTTACAAAAAATCATTTTTTTATTTATCCAGTTATTTGTGTGCTCATTTCTTAAGCAATGTAGCTTGCTCAATGAAGAAACATTCTAAACTTTTTCTTATTGTCTTGAAAACATAGTTGGCTCATCAAAACAATTTAATTCAAGATATTATCTCAACATAGTTGTTTAAGTAATAGTTGTTAATTTACTAGAGCTTCTTTTTATATTATACCTAATGCACCCATGTTTGTAAAACAATCATTTCAAATGCAATAGTCTTAAAGCAGCTTTTTAAATAGTAGTTGGTAATTTAACATAGCCACTTTTATATTTTAACAAATACACCTCTGTTTAAAGAAGGAATAATTTTGATGAAATTGTCTTAAAACAATTGTTTATATTACAGTTGTTAATTTAATAGCCTATTTTATTTTTCACAAGAAGCACTTGTTTGCAGAACAATTATTTCAAACGCAGCTATCTCAAAATAGTTATTTATATTATAGTAGTTAATTTAACACAGCCTCTTTTATTTTTTTCAAACTCACCTATCTGAAAAATATTTGTTTCAATGCAACTGTCTTAAACACATTATTTAAATCATTATTGTTAATTAACACAGCTCTTTTATTTTTTACTATATGCACCCTTGTTTTCCAAATAGTTGTTTCAGATGCAACTATCTTAAAATATTTGCTTAAATCATAATTATTAATTTAACATAACTTCTTTTATTTTATAGAATTCCCACCCCTGTTTGCAAAAGAGATGTTTCAGACGAAACTGTCTTACAATAGTTGTTTAAATAGCAATTGCTTATTTAATGTAAGTTCTTTTATTTTTTACCCAAAGCAATCCTGTCTAGAAAATAGTTGTTTCAGATGTAACTATCTTAAAACAGTTGTTTAAATCACAATTGTTAATTACAAGAGCCTCGTTCATTTTCTTCCCAACGTAACCCGATTTGGAAAATAGTTATTTTAGACGCAATTGCCTTAAAATAGTTGTTTAAATCATAGTTGTTACTTTACTGTAGCCTCTTCTATTGTTTACCAGAGGCACCCTTGTTTGCAAAATAGTTGATTCAGACAATTCTTAAAATAATAGTTGTTAATTTAACAAAGGCTCTTTTATTTTTCACTAGAAGAAACCCTGTCTAGGGAACAATTATTTTAAAAGCATCTTTCTTAAAATAGCTTTTTAAAAAAAAGTTGTTAATTTACTAGAGCCATGTTTATATTTTACTAAACAACCTTTGTCTATAAAGCATTTTTTTCATACACAACTGTCTTAATACATTTTTTTTAAAAAGCAATTGTTAATTTTTCACATCATCTTTTTTTTTACTAGATGCACTCATATTTTCAAAATAGTAGTTTCAGATGCAGCTGTCTTAAAGCAATTTTTTAAATAATAATTGATAATCTAAGACGGTCACATTTATATTTTAACAAAAACACAATGTCTGAAGAAAAGATATTTCAGATGCAGCTGCCTTAAAATAGTTGTTTAAATAACAATTGTTATTTTCAAAAAACCTATCATATTTTTTACTAGATGTACCTTTCTGTAAAACAGTTGTTTCAAACACAAATATCTTAAAATAGTTGTTAATTTAACACAAGCTCTTTTATTTTTTCCAGATGCAGTTGTTAGAAAATAGTTGTTTTTTATGTAACTATCTTAAAACCATTATTTAAATAACTATTGTTAATTAACACAACTGTTTTATTTTTTAATAAGCATTCCCTTGTCTACAAAATAGTTTTTTAAATAATAACTTTTATTTTAACACAACCTCTTTTATTTTTACTAGACGCATCTATGTGTAGAAGAGTTGTTTTAGACGAAAATGTCATAAAATAGTTGTATAAATTACAATAATTAATTTATCATAGATTTTTTTATTTTTTGCCATATGTACCTGTCTAGAAAATAGTTCTCTTAGATGGAACTTTCTTAAAAAAGTTGTTTAAATAACAGTTGTTAATTAACACAACTATTTTATTTTTAACCAAACGTAACCTTGTCTGCAAAATAGTTGTTTCAAAGGCAACTGCATTAAAACAGTTGCTTAAATAACATATATTATTTTAACGTTGTTCATTTATTTTTTACTAGATGCACCCATGTCTATGAAATAGTCGTTTGAGACGTAACTATCTTGAAATATTTGTTAATTTCACATTGCCACTTTTTTATTTTAATAAACGTACACATGTCTGCAAAAGAGATGTTTGAGATGCACTGTCTTAAGACGATTGTTTAAATAACAATTGCTTATTTAACACATCTTCTAATTTTTTTCCGAATGCACCACTTTTTAGAAAATAGTTGTTTTAGATGCAATTGTCTTAAAATAGTTGTTTATATAACAATTGTCAATTTACTAAAGCCTCTTTTATTTTTTAACTGATGCACGCCTATCTGGAAAATAGTTGTTCTAGGCGCAACTGTCTTAAAAGAGTTGTCTCAAGACAATTCTTTAAATAGCCGTTGTTAATTTAACAAAGCCTCTCTTATTTTTTACCATATATAACTCTGTCTAGAAAACAGTTGTTTTAGAAGCAACTTTTCTTAAATAGTTGTTTAAGACACACTTGTTAATTTACTAGAGCCTCTTTTATTTTTTTACTAGACATACCTATGTTTGTAAAATTGCCATTATAGACACAACTGTCTTAAAGTATTTTTTTAAATACCAGTTGATAATTTAACACAACCACTTTTGTACTTTAACAAACACACCCCTATTTGAAGAAGAGATATTTCTGACGCAATTATCTTAAAACAATTGTTTAAATTACTATTGTTAATTTAACACAGCATATTTTATTTTTTACAATATGCACCTATCTGCAAAACAGTTGTTTCAGACATAGTTATCTCAAAATGGTTATATATATTATGGTTGTTAATTAACACAACTCTTATTTTTTACTAGGCATACCCCTGTCTGTTAAACAATTGTTTCAAAAGTAACTGTCTTAAAACAATTACTTAAATAACAGTTAATAATATAGCACAGCTTCTTTTATTTTTTACAAGACGTAGCTCTACCTGTGAAACAGTTGTTAGAGACTCACCAATCTTGAAATATTTGTTAATTTAACATAACCACTTTTATATTTTAACAAATGCACACTTACCTGCAAAAGAGATGTTTCAGACGTAATTGTCTTGCAACAGTGGTTTGAATAATAGTTGCATATTTAACATAGCCTCTTTTATTTTTTCCCAATGCAACCCTATATAAAAAATAGTTGTTTCAAATGCAACCATCTTAAAATGATTGTTTAAATAACAGTTGTTAATTGGGAAGAGCCTTTTTATTTTTTAGCTGACGCGCCCTTGTTTGGAAAATAGTTGTTTCAGATTCAACTGTCTTAAAACAGTTGTTTAAATTACGGTTGTTACTATACTAAAGCCTCTATTATTTTTTACCAAATGTACCCATGTTTGTAAAATACTTGTTTCAGACACAATTGTCTTAAGACAATTCTTTAAATAGCACTTGTTAATTTAACAAAGCGTCTTTTGTTTTTTACAAGTGACAACCCTATCCTAGAGAATAGTTGTTTTAGAAGCAACTTTCTTAAAATAGTTGTCTAAAATTTCTTTTGCTAATTTACTAGGGCCTGTTTATTTTTTTACTAGTTAACCCTTGTCGGCAAAGCAATTTTTAGACACAACTATCTTATGAAAATTCTATAAAAAGTAGTTGTTAATTTATCACATCCTCTTTTACTTTTTACCAAACAAACCCATGACTGTAAAATAGTAATTTCACACGCAACAATCTTAAAGCAGTTTTTTAAATAATTGTTGATAATCTAACACAGTCACTTTTATATTTTAACAAACACACCTATGTCTAAAGAAGACATATTTCTAATGCAACCGTCTTAAAATAATTTTTTAAATAACAATTGTTAATTTAACACATCCTCTCTTATTTTTTACTATAGGCAACTATCTGTAGGATAGTTGTTTCTGATGCAGCTATCTTAAAAATAGTTTAAACAACAATTGTTATTTTCACATAGCATTTACACAATTGTCTTAAAATAGTTGTTTAAATAATAATTGTTAATTTAACACATCCTCTCTTATTTTTTACTAGATGCACCTATCTGCAAAATAGTTGTTTTTTATGCAGCTGTCTTAAAAATAGTTTGAATAACAATTGTTATTTTCACATAGCATTTTTATTGTTACCAAAAGTACCTATGAGCAGAAGAGTTGTTTTAGATGCAACTATCTTAAAAGACTTGTCTTAAGACAATTCTTTAAATAACGACTTTTAATTTAACAAAACCTCTTTTATTTTTTACTAGACACAATCTTGTCTTGAAAACAGATTTTTTAGAAGCAACTTTCTTAAAACAATCGTTAATATACTATAGCCTCTTTTGTTTTTACCTAGAGCACCTATGTTTGAAAAAAAGTCTTTTCAATGCAACCATCTTAAAGTAGTTTTTTTAAATAATAGTTGACAATTTAACAGCCACTTTTATATTTTAATAAAGACACCCCTATTTGAAGAAGAGATATTTCTGATGCAGCTGTCTAAAAATAGTTGATCAAATAACAATTGTTAATTGAACACATCCTCTCTTATTTTTTACTAGACGCACCTATTAGCAGAACAGTTGTTTTTGATGCAACTGTCTTAAAAACATTTATTTAAATAACAGTTGTTATTTTCACATAGCCTTTTTATTTTTACTTGATGCACCTATGTGTAGAAGAGTTTTTTTTTTTGTGCAACTGTCTTAAAAGAGTTGTCTTAAGACAATTCGTTAAATAGCAGTTGTTAATTTGACAAAGTCTCTTTCATTTTTTACCAGACACAATCCTGTCTTGAAAACAGTTATTTTAGAAGAAACATTCTTAAAACAGTTGTTAATTTACTAGAGCCTCTTTTATTTTTACCTGATGCACCCATGTTTGTAAAACAGTCTTTTCAACAACTGTCTTAAAGTAGTTTTTTTAAATAACAATTGATAATTTAACACAGCCACTTTTATTTTAATGAAGTCACCCCCGTTTGAAGAAGTGATATTTCTAAAGTAGCTGTTTGAAAATAGTTGTTAATTTACATAGCCTCTTTTACATTTTACCAGACACACTTGTCTGCAGAACAGTTGTTTCAGATGCACTTGTCTTAAAATAATTTTTTAAATAATTGTTGTTAATTAACATAACTCTTTTATTTTTTACCAGGCGCACCCCAGTCTACAAAATAGTTGTTTCTGATGTAACATGTTAAAAGAGTTGTTTAAATAACGGTTGTTAATTAACACGTTTTATTTTTTACCAGGTGCACAAACAGTTGTTTCTAACGCAACTGTCTTAAAACAATTGTATTAATATAACCTCTTCTATTTTTACTAGATGCACTTATTTGCTGAACATTTGTTTTAGACACAATTATCTTAAAACAGTTGTTTAAATTATAGTAGTTAATTTAACACATCATTTTTTATTTTTTCCCAGTGACAACCCTATCTAGAGAATAGTTGTTTTAGAAGCAACTTTCTTAAAACAACTGTTTAAAAACTGTTGCTAATTCACAAGAACATCTTTTATTCTTTTACTAGACAACCTTTGTTTGCAAATCAGTTTTTTGGGACTTAACTATCTTAAGACAATTCTTTAAAAGGCAGTTGTTAATTTAACACAACCTCTTTTATTTTTTACCAGATGAACCCATGTTTGTAAAACAGCCATTTCATATTCAACAATCTCAAAGTAGTTTTTTAAATAGCTATTGATAATCTAACCTAGTCACTTTTATATTTTAACAAACACACCCCTGTCTGAAGAAGAGATATTTCTGATGCAACTTTCTTAAAATAGCTGTTTAAATAACAAATGTTAATTTAACACATCCTCTCTTACTTTTTACAGTTGTTTCAGATGCAACTATCTTAGAACATATAAATTGCAGTTGTTAATGTAACACAACTTCTTTTATTTTTTTTTTAGATGCACCTATATAGAAAATACTTATTTTAGATGCAACTCTCTTAAAAAAGTTGTTTAAATAATTGGTGTTAATTAACACAACTCTTTTGTATTTTACCAAGTGCACCTTTATCTACAAAATAGTTGTTTCTTAAGCAACTATCTTAAAATAGTTGTCTAAATAACAGTTGTTATTTTCACACAGCATTTTTATTTTTACCAGATGCACTTATGTGCAGAAGAGTTGTTTTAGAAGCAACTGTCTTAAAAGACTTGTCTTAAGACCATTCTTTATATAGCAGCTATTAATTTATAAAAGCCTCATTTATTTTTTCCCAGACACAACCCTGCCTTGAAAACAATAGTTTAAGAAGCAACGTTCTTAAAATAGTTGTTGATTTACTAGAGCCTCTTTTATTTATTACCTGATGCACCCATGTTTGTAAGACAGTCTTTTAAGATGCAACTATCTTAAAGAAATTTTTTAAATAACAGTTGACAATTTAACACAATCACTTTTATATTTTAACAAAGACATCCTTGTTTGAAGAAGAGATATTTTTGATGCAGCTGTCTGAAAATAGTTGTTAATTTACACAGTCTCTTCTATTTTTTACCAAATGTACCTGTCTGTAGAATAGTTGTTTCTAGCGCACCTATCTTAAAACAATTCTTTAAATAACTACTGTTAATTAACATAGCTCTTTTATTTTTTACCAGGCGCACCCTAATTGGCAAAACAATTGTTTCTGACTCAACATGTCAAAAAGTTGTTTAAATAATTGTTCTTAATTAACATAACTCTTTTATTTTTTACCAGGTGCACCATTGTCTACAAAACAATTGATTTTGACAAAACTATCTTAAAACAGTTGTATAAATAATAGTTATTATTTTAATATAGCCTCTTTTATTTTTACCATATGCACCTATCTGCAGAACAATTGTTTTAGACGCAATTATCTTAAAACAGTCATATAAATTACAGTAATTAATTTAACATTGCTTTTTTTATTTTTTCTTAGATGCACCTATTTAGAAAAGAGTTATTTTAGACACAACTTTCTTAAAACAATTGTTTAAATAACTGTTGTTAATTAAGATAGCTCTTTTATTATTTACCAGATGCAACCCTGTCTATAAAACAGCTATTTTAGAGACAACTATCCTAAAAGAATTGATTCAATAACATTTTTTCTTAGTAGACACACCCCTGTATATTATATAGTCATTTTAAATGCAACTATCTTGAAACATTTCTTAATTTCACACAGCCACATTTATATTTTAACAGTTACACTCTTATCTGCAAAAGAGATGTTTTAGATGCAGCTATCTTAAATCAGTTGTTTAAATAACTGTTGTTAACTAACACAATTGTTTTATTTTTTACCAGCTGCACCTTTGTCTACAAAGTAGTTGATTCTTATACAACTATCTTAAAACAATTGTATAAATTACCATAGTTAATTTAACAGTGCCTTTTTTATTTTTTTTCCAGGCACACCTATCTAGAAAATAGTAGTTTTAGATGCAACTGTCTTAAAACAATAGTTTAAATAATTTGTAATGCCTCAACAAATAATAAAATTAGAAGCAAAACCCAAACCATTTTATTTATTTATTCATTTATTTTTTTGTAAATTTAATTTAAATACCTAGAAATAATTAAAAACCTGTAAAATTCTTTCTCTTGGCAATAATTAAAAAATATATAGAAGTAAAGATATTTTTTTTAGATCAATATTTAGTATATATATTGAGTAAGAAGACAAAAAAAATTTTGAGCAATATAATTATTTTCCCAAATAACTTAAGAATATCCTTTTTGAAAATCCTATGGATAATTCTCTGGAAAGCCATATGGCTTCCTAAAGCCACTCCACTGCTCCATCATGGTGGAGACACAAGAAATAGGGAGAATGACAAAGTGGGCCATAGTATTAATGTGAGAGTGCTTTAAAATACCTAACCACTTTACCCTCACCTAAACTCTCTCCCGTTTTCCTCTCCCTCTATTGTGTGCATCTGGGAGCTTCTATTAGGCATCATTTGGAAGCTTTCTTTGGTGTGTTTTGTTGTTGTAGAATTTATGGGTTCAAGTTGTCTTTGTTCTAGGTAAGTTAATCATTTTTTTTCATTAATGTTAAGCCAGTGATGGAGAATTTTCTGGTTTAGGGAGATTACGTTCTACTGAAATAATCCTTTAATTTCTTGGTTAAATGAACTTACAGCCACTCTGTATAAATTTTATTTGTTCCCTTTCGGGGTTGTCATCTTCCTCAACTGAAAAGTTTGCAACTTTGGGTAATTAATACCCAAAATGTCATTTGCCAAATTTTGAGAACTTTCCTTGGAATAATTAACGAAGTGAAAGAGAGTTCTGATAAGTGTTTTATTTAAGTTATTAAAACCTTAGTTTTGTTAAGGGATATGTTTACTTTCTTGGGTTGCTACATTTAGATTGAGATGAGTGATAGATTTATGAACATTAAATTATTTCTAAGGAAATTAATTGATCCCAAGTTGTGTGATTTTTCCTCTTAGCATTCCTAAGGTTCCATTTTGAGTATGTCTTCTTTCTCTAACACTAAATTCAGCCAATTGATTCTGTTGGGTTACTTTCCTCTTGAATGTAAATGTTGAGTTTGGTCCTATGGTGTTGTCCAATTTAAAATATTAGGTTTGTGGTTCAACTAGCTCTTGTTCCTTTAAATGAGGAGTATGAACTATGGTAAATCAAGTTATAGAATTTTATTGGGACCATTAACTTCCCAGCAACTCTTCCATCCTTAGAAAACTTCAGTTAAAAAGAAAATGAGAAATGAAATGAAGATTTAATATTCTTAAGTTATAGTTAAGAGTTAATTGAAGTCTAAGGTGGCTAAAGCATTTTTGTATAATTACTATATAGGGGTATTGGAACCAACTCCTTTAGGCTCAACTTAGTAGCGAAAGGAGGTTGGTTTGGGACAGAGTATCAAGCTACTAATCTAATAGTGAGTGGATACATACTCATATTTGGATGCCTAAAGCTTTAAATTCTATGTTATGGTTTAATTATATTATTTAAGCATGATTTGGGATGTTTTTGAAATAAGTGAAATATATATGGGAATTTATTATTTTTCCAAATTGAGTTTTTCCCAAAGTATTCATAAGAAGGTGTAATTTGTGTAAGATTTCCGAATTTGATTTAGAACTTTGTTTTGGATCCGTAGTAGAGTGGTGATAGAACCACTAAGTGCACCTAGGTCACAATCTTTCTCAATCAATGGCAGTTCCTAGTAAAGGGTATTTTTATCAGTAAGTGTAGTTCCTAGCAGAATATATGATGTAATTTGAATAGTTTCTCTGGATAAGTGAAATTTTGGAAGGAAGCAATTGATTGAATACTTCCTTGGGTGAGTGTAGTTCCCAAAGGTGAAGATCAGGTCGCCCTTATAGTTGAGGTTATTCTTCTGGAGTGGGACAACTAGTTATCAATTTGGGTTCTTGATAACTGTAGAGGCTATCAAATTATATCACTTAATAACTGATTTACCAAATAACTATAGTATAAGGTAACACCAGGTTGAATCCATGGATCACTCTAATTACGTAATCAAATCAAGATGGAAACAATAGGGGGAAATTTTTTTTTTCATGATTAATCAACTAAAATCAATGACAATGGTAAACAGAATTAAGAAAACAACCAATCCACAAAGAGTAACTAGTCTTGATTTTAATTTATCCTTGATCACTAATGAGTCATTCAATCACTAATCGAGTCCTTGGTTTTTCTAAAACACATCAAGAAGTCTCAAGATGATCTATGGATCCTCTACTAGATAAGCATCCATAATTTAATCAATCAAGGTTAGAAAATTAAGCATCCATCTGATCCTATATTGACCTAAAAACCAGAATCCAACCAAGCAAAGCAATTCATCAAATAGCTTTGATGCATTGTATAATCTCTATAGTTCTCTATTAACACATGGTGATTATGCAACTATCATATGAACATCCTAATCAAATTAAGCAACTCAATCAAAATAAAACAAAAAGAAAGGAAGAAGCTTGATTAGTGATCGAACTGGAGAATACTTAAGACAAGATCTCAAAATCAAACATCAAGACTATTAATCCCTAGGATTTATTTCAGATTCTAGCCCTCTATGAACAAGAGGGATGAATTTATAGACAAGTAAAGAAAACCCTAGAGAGAATAGAGAAGAAAATCCTTAATCACTAATGAGTCATTTAATCATTTAGTTGGCCACCCAAACAAAATCAAGCAATAATCATAAACAAATATGTGGAAGAACATAAACAACCATTCAAGAGAAGTTGAACAAATCATCAAAGAATAAAATCACAAAATCATGTCCAAGGCATTGAGTTCATCCTCAACCAAAGGGATTTAGCCTTCTAACATCAGAAAATTACTCATTACAACAATATAATACATGAAAGCTATAGAAAATACAAGAAGAATGAAGAAACATTGAAGAGGGAACTCTTTGAAGACTTCTAAACGGTTGAATCTTCTCCAACTCACTCCCTTCAACCTTTCTCTTGCTCTTCTCCTCTCTTCTAAGCTCTCTCTCTCTTGTTTTTTAGAAGTTAGAAATGGTGAAATGAAGTGAAGAATGCATTTTTAAAGTGAATCAACACGCGCGGGTGCTGCGGCCTGGCTTTGGGGCGTTGCAGTGCTCAGCCCTAAGTTTTGATTATTTTGGGGATTATACATAGGCACCGTGGCCAAGGTACTCTGGCGCCATGACACCCACCTTACTGGTGGCCCGAGCTAAGGTCTGGCTTTCCAGCGACACGACCATGAACATTGGGTGAATTTCTTTGTCTTTTGGGCACCGTGATGAGGTCTTGGAGCACCGAGGAACTGAACTCTTAGATCTGGAACCAATTTTCTTCAAATTTGAGTACCGCGGTGCCCAAGGATGGTTGCTAGGGCTCTGGACACTCTGACTTTGGTCCAAAATTATGCAATTTTGAGTTCTTTTCCCTAAATACTTACTTTTATAATGCTTCAAAGCATGCTAACATAACTCACTTCTTCACACAAATGTATTTTCACTTCAAAACACCTACAAAACATTAAACTAAACTAAGAACACAATAAACTTAAGAGCAAAACAATTAAATGCAAGAGAATTCAACATAAAAATAAAACAATATATGCACTTATCAAATTCTCCTACACTTAACCTTTGCTTGTCCTCAAGCAAACTAAAACAACAAACTAAACAACAAGGGAACAATAACTCTTGCTAGCTCTTAACATTGCATTTCACCAAATCCATGAAGTCAATGATTAAAGAATAAAGGAAAAATCTCCAAATTCTTCAAAGATTTCAAGAAATACATTATCATTTACTAATCATCTAATCAAGTGTGTGTATGAGTACCCTACACTTTGCAAATCCAGAATTTCATATGTAAATAAGTAACAATTACAAGTAGCCTCTTATTTTATTTTTATTCTTTTCCTTTTTCATTTTGGTAACTAGTACTAGGATGTGGGTCATCTTTTGACGTGAGGATTTCATACTTTTTGGTATAAAACCCCAATTACTCAGTAAACCACAGTCACTAGCATGCTTTGCATGCACATAGTCTAAGTGTCGTTTGACGTGAATGCCCTTTACTTTTGGTGTTAACGCCCAATTACTAAGCATATAAAACCATCAAAGCATAGCCCTACCTTTATTTTCTTTTATTTTTCTTTTCATTGACAACTTGAGGCAAAAATTTTTTACTCATGTGCATACCACTTTTCTAACATTACAAAGTATAAAGCATAAGTACACTAAAGGTTTGATCAGAAGTTCATGAATCATAATGTACTTAAAGAACTAATTGCAAAATTTTTCAAGATTTTATTAATACGATGAAAACATAACTATCATGTCATTAGCTACTTCATTAGCTACTTCACAAATATAAGAGCCAACAAAAAGCATATAAATCCTCAAAAGCTAAACGTCTCCCCCACACTTAACTCTTACATTGTCCTCAATGTAGGTCTAGATAACTCAAACATCAGAACCATGTATGGAAGAAAAGAATAGCAACGACAAATAACAATAAGTATCATAAAATGAAAGAGAGTCAGAAAGACCTCATCTGATTGGATTAGAGAGTTCTCTTTCCTTCGTGTTGCCTCCCAGGAGTACTTGATTTAATGTCTTCAGCCTAACGTAGACCTACAAGGTTACTCTATCCTGTTCTTGGAGGGGTAAGGTATCAATCTCCTCTGTAGAGAAATTCTCATAATATGGCTTCAGGCAATGCCCATTCACTTTAAATACCTTCCCTATCTTAGAACTTTCAATCTCTACTACACCATGGCTAAAAACATTAATGACAACAAATAGGCCCATCCAGCAGGATTTAACTTACTAGGAAACAATTTCAATTGGGAATGATATAAAAGAACTTTTTGTCCTACATTGAAATGTTTTCTAGAAATGTTTTTATCATGAAAGGCCTTTGTCTTTGCCTTGTAAATTCTTGAACTTTCATAGGACTCACTTCGGAGCTCTTCAAGTTCTTGCAATTAAAGTTTTCTATGAGTTTTAGCTATGTCCAACTCCATATTGAATTGTTTAACTGCCTAATAAGCCTTATGTTCTAACTCAACTGGTAGATGGCATGGCTTACCATAGACAAGGTGATAGGGCAACATACCAATAGATGTCTTAAAAGCGGTTCTATGTGCCCACAAGGCATCATCAAGTCTCAAACTCCAATCCTTTCGAGATGGGTTTACAGTCTTCTCAAGAATGGACTTGATTTCTCGATTAAACACTTTTACTTGTCCATTGGTTTATGGATGATATGGAGTAGATATTCGATGAGTGATGTTGTACTTTCTTAGTAAAGCTTCCACAGATCGGTTACAGAAATGGGTTCCTCTATCACTGATTATTGCTCTTATTGTACCAAACCTAGTGTAAACACCTATTTTTGTCCAGTATTTTTTCACTTTTTATTTATTTATTATTAGCTTATTTATTTATTTTCATTATTTTTATTATTTTTTTAGCTCTATTTTTTTTTATCAATTTTAGGTAAAAGCTAAAAAGAAAAAAAAGAAAAATATAATTCAACCCATTACACCCAATCTGATCCTTCTAAAAAAAAAAAAAAAGAACCCCACAAGCATTTCAGCCCAATTTCGGAGCCCAACCCAATCCATTAAGACGGCCAAATCCATTATTAATGGTTCAGACCCATCAACCCAGCTCTAACCCGGTCCAGCACCATTTCCTATACCCATTTTCCCTGCCTTCCCCTTTGACCCGTGCCTCCATTCACTCGGCCATCACGCAAGATCTGCTTCACCCACACACAACCCCAACCTCTGCGATTACCATCTCTCTGTACTCCACGCCACTTCTGCACACCACACCATCTCTGCTCCTCCACAAAGCATACCTGGTATCACGGCACACCTTTGTAACATGCCCACTCCCCCACTCCATCTACAAGGCACCATGCAACCTCTACACTTTCTCCAGATGCTACCCTAACATCCGAAGGACACTTCTCCATCCCTTACAGATTCCCTTCTTCCAGGGGATTACGGGGACTGGATAAAAAAAAATCGAGAGGAAAAGAATTTCAAAAGCAGGGAATTAGAGATTAAAAGACCGAGATTAAGATGGAGCTTAAATCGCAGAAGAGGGGATTATTGGATCATGAAGAGGTGACCGAAAATCAGAAGATGAAACAAAAAGAAAGACGCTGATTGTAGAATGACAAAGAGAAATTGCTAGAAATCAAGAGTTAGAGGAGTGGGGAATTTCAGAAAAGGTAAAGGGCTTTTTATCGTTTCGTCTCTATTTCAGTTCCTACAGAAATTGCCTGGGATGATTCTGATTTGAGGTGCATTTTTCATGGATTCTGAATCAAACAATGAGGTTTGATCACTGTTAGTAGACATACATATCAAATTCTTTACATCAAAACATATCCTGGATTTATGGTTTTCTGTTTATTGTATGTCTTTCTTTTTTCTGATACATGTTATTTCAATTATGCAATAATGTGTATTTGCTCTTAATCTTAGGGGTGCTTTCCTAATTGCTGACCAACCAAAGAAAAAGAGAGAAAACCATTCTATTGATTTCTATTCTGTGGGATGTG
>JASKGM010013663.1:0-14994 GCA_034509205.1 Ceratonia siliqua
AAGGTGTCTTCTCTCTATATGTTACGGTCACAAGGAAAGGGGTTAGGTTATATAACCTAACTCTAGATCATTCCTTTAAATTCCTAAAACTTAGGGATTCCACACACCTACTAGGAAAAATAGATAATCAAATTATTTAATTGATTTATCAATTAATAATTATATTATTTAATTGATAAAGTCATATTTTTTTTCTCTTAAATAAAATATGTGGGGCTTTCTAATTAGTTATGCTTGAATATAAAATTGAAATAAAGAATTTTATTTAGTTAAATCCCTTTAACTTAGTTAATCTCCTAATGAATATATGTTACCTAAGAAATTAAAACTCTTTTAATTTCTAATCTTTTATTCATTAGGATGATTATGAGAGAATTTATTTTAACATTTCAAAATTAATTCCTAGCTTACACCTCCCCATCACATGGGGAGGAGGTTTCTTACAAGTTTGAACAATTCAAACTTTACAATAATATTAGGATAAACAAATAATTAAATTGATTTTATCCTAATAAAATGATATAGCCAAAATTCTTAATTAAATGGGAATTTAATTTAATTTTAATCAACTTCTTTAATTTAAATATTTGAACAATTCAAATATTAATTTAAAGTGGTTAAACCAAAATTAATTACTAAGATAAGGGTTGTCCTAATTGAGACAATACTTGTCTTAATTAAAACAAATATTTATTTTAAAATTTTATTGTTTAATTAAAACAACACTTGTTTAAATTAAATAACTAATGTGAGAATTAATTTTGTCTCTTTAGGGATTCAAGGATGCTTAGGACAACATTTGTCCCAATCATCTCACACAATTTTGCAAACTTAGGATTTTTTTATACAATTGAAAGGAATGACACTTGTATAAAAAAAAATCCACTACAAAAAAATTCAGTTTTTATGACGAAAGCAACTCTGTGAGAAACGAATCAAAATTTCGTAAGAAATGATGTTTCTCACAAAAATTCTAACATAATTAACCATTACAATTTCGTTATGTTAGTGACGTCCATACTCACGGATTATAATATGTGACTATTATTCTCAAGGAGAGTAAATTGTAATAGGTTCGTAAGAAAAAACATGACAAGGCGTGAAACAATTGTCACAACGTGACAGATAGAAAAAATGCACCATCGTGACCTTAAGGCAAAAAAAAAAAGGGAAATAAAAACAAAGATAAAAAATTGGAGTCACCACCAATTAATTTAAGGATAATTGGGATCCTTTAAAAACTAAAAACTGGCCCTTAGAACCAGATGATAGGTTCGGGAGTCTAATTACGTGTGAGGAAAGTGTTAGACACCCCACAGCGTCCATCTCTAAGGATAGTTACCCTAAATCATTTGTGCTTAAAATTATTATTGTTTGAATTACCCCTTGTATTATTTCAATTTTTAAAGAAAAATAAAGAAATGGAAAAATTAGACATGTCTTACTATGTAAGTGCCTACGTACCCTTAAGGGATCAAGGTCCACGTAGTTCAAATTAATTTGATTAAAATTTGCCTAAGGATATGATTAAGACAATATGGGAAAAGTGAGTTTCCACATAAGGCCTGACAAAATGAGATATTAATTCTCTACATAAAGTTTGAGAGAATAAAGACAATATGGGAATATGAGATTCCACATAAAGCTTAAACAGAATGGGAGAGTATTTACCCATATAATGTTCAAAATAATGAAGACAATACGGGAAATGAAATTCCACATAAAGCTTCAACAGAATGGGAGAATATTTCTCCACATAATGTTTGAGAGGGATTTAAGGAATTCTAATGTTGAATTTCAACGATCTTTTAGAAACTCCGGAACATACTGGAATTTGCAATGTCTGGAATCAAAATAGCATTTTTAAAAGTATTCGTGGTTAAATTTGGATTATGGAAAGTAATGGGATCAATTTCAAAATGTATAAGTTTTGGGTCAAGATCTTATTTTTGAAGAATTGAGGTCAAGATTAAATTTTTATGGATCAAAATGAAATTGAATGATTTTGAACCTCACTTTGAAGGTGTCCAATTAGGCCCTTGAAGCCTAAAACATATTTTATCTCAGCAGGGCTTTGAAACCTAATTTTGAAAGCTGAATTAAATGGGCCTTTGAAACCCCTTTTGAGAAAATTTAATTAAAATAATATTTGGGCTTTTGGACCCCAATCCATTCATAACAAATATAGCAATCAATTTTAAATGCAAAATATGGTTAAGAGTCTGACTATACACCAAACTCCTGCATACTTCTACATAAAATGGAAAACATCCATCCACACAATCAAATCTCCTCAGGACTTCGCAATGGATATTTGGACCTCAACCTCAGCAAGCTAAAACCACTGAGTTATAGCTAACATGTGTATAACATACTCTTTAAATCAGATACCTTACCACAAACGGGTAAAACATAACAATTTCAAAACTAAATATAGCATATAAAGGCTAGTTATCAGAAATGAGACACAAACATCACAATAAATTTAGCTAGTGATTAAAGCAACCTGGACCAAAACAATCATGAACCTGAATCATGATCTTACCCTAGGCAGTATACATATTCGACTCGAGACCAACCCCAAAAAAAGAACCTAGCAAATTAGAACCTCTACCCATGAATCAAACTCAGACAATTCTATCTTAATGAAATCAAAAGTCAGTGTTGATTTTGTCTCCCTAGATTAATGCTTTAGAAACCATGATAAGTTATAAACTATAACTAAAAATCAATCTGAGCTACAAAGTCAGAAGCAAACTGGTCAAAATCCTAATTTCCAAAACCAAGATATTAGCAAACAGCAATCCAAAAACACATTCAGAAAAATCCACATTCATGCTAGCACACGGCAGACAGCTTATCAACTTAACACTAGCAATCCATCCCAGTTAAAAAGTAGTCTGAATAGCTAGGAATTTGAAGCCACACCTTAGTAGGTTTTGCCCCATATCAAACAGATTAAATGCATTTTTAAACCATACAGATAACACTTAGCAAGAAGCATTTTGTTGTCCAAGGTCAGATTAAATCGTAAATCACACTTCACAGTTTGATCTGGGCATCACAATACATGACTCACATACACCCTTCCTCCTCATATTCACAGTATTTACAGCAATAACATATAGCCGAGGAGGCTCACAATAAAAGAAATCAAATATAGAGGAAATAGGTATTATAAAACTAGGTACCTTAAAAGAACAAACCCCAAATCCAATTATACCCCGAAATCCCCTAATCTAATTCCTCTAAGAAGATTGATTCAAACCTCGAATTCTTGGTGATTCTGAATTTCAGGTATAGAGGCAGTGTGGTTGATCCTGGATACAAGATATCGTGATATTTTCCTAAAAGAAAATCCCCCTATGTTTTTGATCTTAATCTCCATATGCTCCTCCCCTCTTCGCGTCTGATTCTTGGTCTTCCTTTATAGCTGGGCAATGCCATGCCTCCTCCCCGTTGCCATGTGATTGTGATGGCATGAAAAATGGGAGGCTCAGAGAGTGGGTGTTGTGCACAGGAGATGGGGTGAACACAAGAGATGAGATCGCGTGGAGGAATGGGTGTGATCTGCTTGATTGGAGGGTGAAGCAGAGAGAGTCGCGTGAAGGGTGTGGTTGTGTGAAGGCAAGAAGATAGGTGGGGGGAAAGTATTGGGGTGCAGAGGTTGCGTGGGTAGCGAAGAGTGGTTTGCAGAGGTTGGCGTGGAGTGGTTTGCGAGGTGGATGAAAGGGATGGGCTCGCGGCTAAGTGAAGGCAGAGGAACAAATTGGGAAAGGAATCCTATGCTGGGGTTGGAGTCCCGGGTCAGGCCATGGGATTGGGTTGGATCCAGTTGAGATGTGGGTGATTGGGTCTGGGTTTGAGGGAGTTGGACCTGGGCTGATGGTGTTAGGGTAAATGGGCTCTTAATTTTTTTTGTTCATTGCCCTCCATTTTTTTTAATTTCTTCTTTCTTCTTTTTTTAATTAATAATAATTTTTTGATTTTTTCACTTTTCTTATCTATCATTTTTTTATTTTTTATTTTCTTTTTCACAACTTTTATTATTAATATTTATTATTTTTTTATTTTATAAATATACTTTTTTTTGTGCTTAGACAAAATGCAATGTTTACAACAGTATGTCAATATTCTGATGGATTTGCTCATAGATATAAGTTTGTGACAATTCGTGTTGGACACCCACCTGTGATAATGTCCGTGACAATAGGGAAGCAAATAAAAAAATTTTAAATGTTCTCATGGCTAATAGCCGTGCGAATCGCCATTAGAATAATAATTTTTTTAAAAATTTATGTTTGAAATACTTTTTTTTGTACTAATACCTATCATATTTAAAAAAATAACTTAAATTTAGAGATTAATAAGCCAGATTCGATAAATATCAATATAATATTAATTTTAGTAACAATTAATTAAATGTACAGCATAACAAACAATATTTATATATTATTCAATCAAATCATATGTAATGTAAAAAAATACATCAACAACGATCCTCATCATCATCTGACTCATAATCATCATCAGTGGGATCGTTAGTGGGATCGGGAGCTGGGGAATTAGAAGGGGGAGGAGGAGGGATAAAAGAAGATTAAGACACGCCACGGACTACTTGCATCATCTACTTTGTGGACTGCTTCATCCACTGCTGCTGCAGATTGATGATATGTGTGAGCTTTGTCACCTGCTACTCAAAATTTTGCGAAGCCTGTAAATCTTAGATGGGCCTTGGTGACTGGCTTGATTGACCCATTTCGACCATGGTAACCTCAGAGCCTATCCCATAAATTTGTCCCTTCTTGTTCATCCCACGGACAATCTCCATCCACAATCAAGTGTTGTTGATGGAAAAATAGGCAGGGTCCTGGGTTTGGCTTCTATGCTCTTCATAAGATTTCTACATGATTTCAAAAAGAATAATTTATATGTTAATTCAAACATAAATATAGAAAAAACTATAATTTTTAGGTTGAATAAAATTTAATTTAATTAACTTACGTAAGTCTTTTCAACATGTGGATGCACTCAACACTTGGAGTCATTGTGTTGCAGATGAAAGAATAGCTCAGCGGCAATTAAATTGTTAGAATAGTCAAAACAGTAATAAAAAATTAACTTAAGTTGTTAGCTTATAAAAACTGACCAGCCTCCTCTTATGGTCGATGGTAGATCAGGATCTACCTTAATGGCAAGAGGCTCCCAGATCCTTCGACATGTTCATGTTGTTCCTATCCGAGGTAGCCTTGAATGTAGGGGTTACCTAAGTCTCCCACAGTTGGTCCTTGATATGATGGCTCGTCCAATTGCCTTGTGACTTACCTATCTGGATGGCACTTAACAATGCTCACAAGTTGCCAGCACACGCTCACCCAATTCCAATGAACCTTTTCATTGAACTCAGGTTTCCAAATATAGTTTACTTACGTTGGAAACAATTTAGTTAGAAACAGTAATCATGAAAAAACCTGATGGAATGTGAAGACTGCAAGCTTGATTAATACCTTAAATTGGCTAAACCAGTGGTCCCTCACATCTTGGTGAACTTCCTGGTAACGACTCCAAGCATTGTGAAAATGGGATTTGTAGATAGCCCTAATATTTTTGACAATGTCCTTGGATGGTTGAAATATGCAAAAAAAAATGTTTACTTCGTTATAGGGAAAGAGTATTAGAATTGTTAGACAAATAATTACCAAACATGTATAGTAGTGTACTTATGTTTTTCTATATGGCTTTATCCATATGCGGCTATCGGGGGCTCTGCTGCCAAGTAATGGATCAGAGGGTGAGATGTGGTGTTGTAGCTGTGAGGACCATACAACATTGGCTGAGATGTGGGGACTCCCTAGGGAGGACCCCACAGCACCAGATATTGATGAATGTGATATCGTTGAGGTTGCTGTCAGTGTGCTAGATTCGGATCTGACACGAACTCAATCCGTCACTGATGCTAATGGTGTGCCTAAAAACTGGGGCAACCCTAGGTTGGGAATGTTACCATCCCCAACCTCAGCGTGGGAAGGCTGAGCAACAACCTTCTCCTTGCCCTTCCTACTTGAGTGGCAAATCCATGTCCACCACTTGCCATGGACTCTCCTATAGAAATGAATTTTGTAATATCTCATATAATATTAAGGAATTCCATTTCAAGAAGAATTGGCCATATTAGACATTACTCCTGAGCATGAATTATAAGCTTCTTTTGATATGTCAAAAGACTAATTATTTGTTGATGTTTTTGCCTAATTTTGCTTAAATTTTTGTATGAAATTGAAAGAGTCATTATGCTTGAGTCAACAAGTGGTGGTTGGCTACAGGCCCATTACTGATCATAATTCAAAGCCCATGGTCATCTACAGAGGATTCGTGTCCTTATAATTAGAATCGGGGTTATGTAAAGTTGGAGCATAGATTTCTTGAGTGTTATAAAGGTTATGTCTTATTAACCCTTCAATAATATGGGTACTGGATTTGTTCAGATCAAGTGGGGGGAATGGGATTATTAAATCATCCCAATTGTTAATATTTAAGGAGAAATTATTGTTTAATGCCTATTTTACTTTGAATTTTGGGTTTCTTAAGAAATGAGTATGGCACACTTGAGTTCCCCGTAAACTTTAGCATTTGTCATCTTTGATTTGTCCTTTGCCTGCCTTAGAATGGTTAAATTTTCTCTCCATTGTTGATGTTGAAATGATTCTATATATGTTTCTCATTTCTTGGACTTCTTTGTTATCATAAATTGTTATTTATTCTACTCAGAATGATGCTAAAACAATTGCTGCTACATAACATTGCATATCCAAATGCCATTAAGGTTTATGTGCGTAATGCATGGGCAAGGATTAATGAGAGACATGTTGTGCTATGACTAGTTGCCAAGTCATGTAAACATTGACATTGTCGTGCTTTTGTAAATGTTAGAAATACTCCTTCTTGTTTAGTAAATGATCAAATATATGACTGCACGCTTAATCATTAATTAATTCCAGAAGAAAAGAAAATTTTATCATTGTCTATATTTAATAAAGAAAAATACTTGAGAAGGGGTCACAAATTAATTTGAGGTAATGAAAAAAAATCAAATTTAGCTCTTATAAAATGTAGAGTATTTATTGAAGTAGGGGGCATGATGCATATCAAAACCAATGTTTAAAACCCAGGATAAGTCACTGCCATGAGAAATTAGAAAAGAAAGAAATTGATTGCAATATATCAAGGTGCTTGAATTTTATATGAATTTAGTTATTTAAAAATTTAACAAAAAAACTGAGTCTTTTGAATTTGATAACCTAGTATAAATCTAAAAGTAAGCATTGTAATTTTATATAAATATAAGCTTGTGTACTGTGTTATCTAGTCATAACCTAACCATGTGCATCCTTACAAGTTTCAAGGACACATATAGCTTTAAGATCAAAGCTACTATCAAACCTGTAAATCAATCACGAACTTAGAAGTTGAATCTTTAATTCATCTCTTAAATTAAGCATTGAATATGGTAAGTAGGCAAGTGCTGTTGCAAATATAAAAAGACACTAAGTGCATTCAAACAACCAAGTAAAGGATCATACAAATCAGCTTAACAAAAGCAATATACTCAGCATTACTACTGTTGTTACAAAGAGTCAGTTTCTATCAAAATAAGCCCTTTGTTGATACTTCTAGCCAACTAACCAATAAGAATGGCCCATATATAACTTTGCTAATAAATTAATGCCCATACTCAAAATAGTAACATGAATGCACCTATAATGGGAGAAGTCCCCATCAAAAACTAAATTGAGACATTCTTACATGAGTTAAGCTTACAATGTTATCGATGGACCATATAAACAAAAAAGGTAAAAATGGAGACTACGCAGGATGCAAGGGGTTCTATTATATTACAAATTTTTTGATTGTTAATTTTGTGTGTGCGATTCATATATGAAGCAGTGAACTAAATCTAATTGATCATTTTATTAACCAATATCATATTCAACCAATCTTTCAAGCAAAAGCTACTATAAATAAAGTCCAATAACAAAATTCTAACCATAAATTACGTAAACCCTATTCAGTTTCTGCATTCAATTAATGAAAACCATGTTCATACTTTGAGTTTGAGTTATCATTAGGTTAAACTACAAGTTGGCAAAACCCGCCTTTGACCACAAGCACACAGAAGCAACCTTTATACTGGATGATGAAACTATAAATAACAAGGGTTAGATTGAGTTGCAACATCAATTTCTACCATGAATGGAAAGGGATCATTGCAAGTAAACTTAATTAAACATTATTCAATAATGACCCTAAAATTCCTAAAATCAAACACTATTCAACAAAAACTCCCAAATTGACAATGAAGAAGCTTACCTAGGCATTCGACGATGATGACTATGGAGTTCGTGGTTAGAGGCGGTAGCGGCATTAACTAGCTATTGAGTGGTGGCCGAGAGTGAAATGGAGAGAAAAGATGGGAAATCTGAAATGGGGGGCTAGTTCTCGAGTTGAAGATGATTAAACTTTTATGATGAACTTTTTAACCATCATAAATTCAAAGTCCTAATTTTTCAATGCGTGTGAAACGATGCGTTTTCGTTCTGATGGACTTTGTGATGGCTTTTATTTGTGAGAATTATTAATTTCAAACTCTTGACCTAATTTTTCAACACTTAAGTGAAACGATGCATTTTTCGTTCTGGCAGACTTGGTGACGGCTTTTATTCGTGAGAATTATTAATTTCTAATGTATAAATTGCACCATATATTAAACAATGTATTTAGATTCTAACAAATGTGATCTGTCAGAATATCCGTGAGAAGTTTCATCTAACATCAAAGGGTTTGGTTCATTTTTAGGCTTATACATTAACTAAGCTACAAACCTTAAACAACAGACTACATTCAAAATAAGAACACTATACCATATTATATGTAGCACATTTAAATAACTAAGAACTAATTTATATTACATGTCTAAAAATTACATAAAATATAATATGAATATATGGAAAAAGGTAAAAGATTTAATTATCATCGTAATACATGTGCTGTTGAGGTACTCAAGCATCATCAACTATCTCTACAGCAGTAATAGGAGGAGCCCAAGAGATAGGGATAGGCAATTAATTGATCAGTGGACGTCGACCTCAGGGCAACATGCAGCATGTAATAGAAACACATTAATTATTGGGTCATGATAAGGAGCTTAATGGCTCTTAAACTATTATTTAATACATAAGAGGTGAAAAACAAGTATATTGAACTCATGTCATCGCTTTCTAATACATAATCACTCGAAGGATCTTCATAAGTTTCCTCATCACTACTATTATAATCATCCTCTTATCTTCTTTGCCAATTGCTTCTATATCATCATCAACTTCAGTGACAAAATTCTCATTGACTAGTATGACAACTTCCTCAAAAGTAGGTGTAGCTATGTCATCTCTCAAATATCCATAATTCTGATCATCATAAAGAATTAACTCATGAGAGCCATAGGGAGTGTCTTGGAAAGGGGCATCTGGAGCATCAATTATGTGTCTGGCCTTAGTTTTAATCACACATAACTAACCCTGCTTGTTTAGAGTTGTTCGATGATAAGGTGCAAAATAAACTTGATCCGTTTGTTGAGCAAAGATGAATTGGTCATCCCTCTTATATGTGGACCTTAAATTGACCTCCATAAATTCAAGTTTCGGATAACTCATTGTCTCTCGGTTAGAAGTATCAAACCATTTGCATTTAAAGAATATTAACTATTTAAGAGGTAAATTGAAATATTCAACAACAATAATTTCTTATAAAACACCATGATTCAAAGACTCGGCTTCATTATAACTAGATCCCTTAAGACAAACTCCACTATTGTTAATTTTTCAACCATGAGACCATGCAGTCCCATGTGTTTACCTTCCTTGCTAGGCCCCATGCCAAAGGTATTAAAAGGTCGTCATCAGACCTATTTATAGGATTTAACACCTAAGTTTAATTTCAAATTAGTGATCACTTTATACGCATAAATAATAATCCATAACATATAAAAAAATGTGAAAGTAACTAACAAAATTCCTGAACCACTAAGGAAATCCATTAGAAATATGTTTACCAACCTCACCATTAGACGGATCATCGTATACCAACTCTATGTACATGTTGCAACAAGAGAAATTGTTGTTAACACATCGTCCTCGATCGATCATTTATTATTATTTAAAAGATGAAGCTGTAAATCTATAGCTTACTTTTGATAAGGTTTAACCTCCAGACAATTTAGTAACACATAAAGTGTTGCAGCTGATAGTTCCTCATTAGTAAGATAACAATCGGTAGTGGTTCCAAGAGGTAAGAAAGATAATTGAAGATTGAGAGAGGTTCACCAAATGAACTTTTCCCACCATCATCGTTCTGAGGCACTCTTCTGATTCGTGAATGGACATGAGACTCAAAGTAGTGCAAGCAAAAAAGTTAAAGTCTTTTCAAGAATATATGCCTCGTATATAAAACATTCCACATGAGCTTTAACATGTGTAAAAACCTCTCAAAATTATACATCCATCTATATTGCACGGTTCATTTTGCCCTTACTTCTTTAACTGAGTGAATGGGTAAATGTTCCATGACATAAAAAAAATAAGGGGAAAATCTTCTTAGGTTTGCACAGGCTCATAGGAATGTTCTTTTCCATGACCTTTAAGTCAAATTTGTGCAATGTGGGGAAAGAAATATCTCAAAAAAATTGACTCAACTTCAAGAGAGGTTCCCAAATTGTAGAAAGCAACCAACTGAAGCCTATTGGCAAGAGCCTCCATAAACACATAACACTCATGACTTTTCATATGGATCGAAGTCCAAGAATTAGTGTTGACATATCTCCCTAAGTTTGATGCATACCCATCAAGAAGCTTCAGACTTTGCACCCACTCACAAACTGCTTTTTTTTGTTCAATGGTTAATGTGTAAAGTGCCTTAGATTTCACACACTACAGTTGCCTAATTGTTGCAAATCCAAACTTGGACACTTGCAATACATATCCAAATCCATCCTGGCCTCCATATTGTCTTTTGTCTTATTTTTTTATGTCAATAACCGTGTTGAACATATTCCCAAACACATTAACCTCTGTGTACTGATTTTGTTGTGTGGGATTAATAAAGTAAGCTAATAAGGTAAATCTCAAAAGATGCTGCATTTAGTCTAATTTTGTATTAGACCATAACTAGTAGAAACCTCCCCTCACTTTCTGTGACTCTTGCTTGTCTCAATACATGTTCATAGATTTCATCTCCAAAAAAGTGCCCCAGTAGGCTGCCTCTCTCAATTTTATTCTTCAAAAAGTTGTTCTTATTTTGACCATGGGGATAATCCAAGGGTAAGAATTGTCTATGACAATCAAAATAACAAATCTTCTACCCATGCTTAAGATAAAATGCCATAGAATTGGCCATGCAAATCGGGCAACTCAACTTACCAGAGGTTTACCAACGTGATAACATTCCATATGCTGGAAAGTCATTGATGGTCCACAATAGAGCAGCTCTCATGATGAAGTTATGTTTCAATGAAATGTCATACGTAAGCACTCCCTGCTCCTAAAGTAGTTGCAAATTTTCAATTAGAAGCTACAAGAAGACGTCAATTTTACTTTTTGGATTACATGGACTAGGAATAATCACCGTTAAGAACTTGTACTCCCTTCACATACACATGCCAAGTGGAAGATTGTAAGGAGTAATGATAACAGGCAAAGAATAATATATCTTGGTATTCATTCCAAATGGGCTAAAACCATCTGTACACAAACCCAACCTAAAATTCCTAGGATCACAGGCGAAATTTGGGTATACCTGGTCGAAATGCTTCCATGTCTCTCCATCTGATGGATGTAATAACAACCCTAACTCACGTGAGTGTTCCTAATGCCATCTCATTTCACCAACAGATGCATTAAATTCAAAAAGTCTTTGCAGTTTAAGAATGATGGACAAATACCACATCTATTTGTTTGGAACATCCCTAACCTTCCTTCTACTAACTTGTGACTATTTGAACTGTGCTGCCCCACAAAATCGACACTGTCTAGCATTTTCATCATTGATAATACAACATGCACCATTTCGGACAACTATTAATCTTTTTATACCCACAACCGAGTTTAGAAACCAATTTCTTGGTATTGTACAAATTTGTAGGCATCCGACGACCTCTTGGCAATATTTCACATATCAATGTGATAAGCTCATCCACACATGTCCCTGCAATGTTATAGTCTGACTTGATGCTCAAAAATATAACAGTTGTTGAAACCAATGAGTGTGCCTCACATCTATTTCATGATTGAGACTATGCGGCGCTCAACATATCATAAAATTTTGCCAACTATTCATTAGGATCCTCTTTTACTCTATAGTACTCCCTTTCAAAAGATAACCCAAAAGCATTCATAACTATATGCTCGTATGGTTAGAAATTTTGGGTCTCAACATCCTTAATTGGTGGGGGGTAACAGTGGCCAGACATTTCCATGATACACCTAATAATAGTAATCCTCCATAAAACCTTTCCTATATAGATATGCCCTTACATCATCTGGTATTTGAAACTTTTGGCATTTTCATTTAACACATAGGCATCTAAACTTCCCTTCATCAAAACAAATATTAACTACAAAAGCAAATTGAATAAATTCCTTAACACCCTTGTAAAACTCAATTGTAACAATCATACTATTGGGATAAAGTCCACAATTTATCTAACGACGATGCTATGAAATCTCCATATTCCTTCAATATTCAACATTAATAATTATAATTAAATCCATTTCGTAGTGACATATATTCATCAAAATAGATCAAATCATAGTTAGCAACTCAAAAATTATACAATTTATTAATTTATTAAATTGAACGCTAAACACCATAAAATTGAAATTCATCCTAAATGAAAAAAGAAGAAATATATCATTCAAACACTCTACACCCATCTTACAACAAAAGCCCTAAAAATATTTACCAAAATATAAATAATATCATACATAATTTAATTTATTCAATTAAGCCATAAGCACTATAAAATTGAAAGTCATCCAAAATAATTCAAAAAAATTACAATAAATCATCTAAACACTCTCCATCCATTATATAACAAAAGTCGTAAAGAAATTCAACATTGAAAATCTACATCTACTCCAATTTCAATATTTCATTTTGGATTTCTATTAACAAAATTAATATATCCCATAATATCAAGCTAAACCATAAACCAGCTCCATACACTATTAAACAGCTATCCACTAACACATATACTTGAATGAAACTAATAAACAACCATAAACTTACCCATAATTTGAAGATTACACAAGAAAATTCATAGGTACAAAAAGGGAAATATTTTGACCAACCTCAAGTTATCCAAAGCTTGAAATGAAGGAAGGAGATGGACTAAACACCACTTCACCCTACCAAACAATGACCTAAAGTAGCCAGAGAGTTTATTCAAACAAAGAAACTAGATAGAAACCGAGTTTAGGGAGAAAGAAAATGAGCAAACTGAAATAGAAGAAGAAGGTAGAAGCGGTTATGATATATTCAGGTTTCTGACATACTTTATCATGAAAATTGTCCATCACACCCATTTTCATGGCCCAAATCCATGATAAAAACAATTGAAACGATGCATTTCATTAAATGAGTTGATTTTCATAGCCCATACTTTGTCAGAATATGTCTCACAGTCCAAATCTGTCATAAAGTCCTTGAAAATAACTTTGTGCCATGTTCTCACTATGTTTCAATGTTTTGTATCATGGACGTGCCAAGGGCTTTCTCACATTTAGCGCTCCCAAAAACCCTTTCTGTCAGAAAGTCCGTGAAAAAGATTTCCAAAAAATTATCTGTGATAAAGATGTTATAATTTTTGTGATAAATTTGGATGGAATTTTTTTCCGTTAGAACATCCATTAGGAAAACAGTTATCGAACATCTTGTTGAAAAGCTTCTTCCTTTAAATCATTTTTCCACAATTGATTAATGGTTGATTGGGTATTCCTTCCAACCTCACAACCACTACCAATAGTTTTTGAATTTGGCATAACATTCATAAGACTTTTCCCTTTCCCTTGCCCCTAAATATGTTGTGTATTATCCCTATCCCCATGAATATCAACATAATCCCTTTTCTCTTTAGCTTCTGTCACAATTTGCAACATTGAAGCTCTAACATCATCAAGCACATTAACACAAGCCTTAGCATCTTCTCTAGTACCAGCTAATTGATGCTTAAATATAAAAATTCCTCCATTGAACATTTTTGCACAATAATTACATTTTACTTTTCTAGCATTTGCTTCAACATCAATCCCATGTTCCCATCCAATATCTGACCTATTATCAACTTCATTTTGTTCTCCTAATTCTTTTACTATAACCAAAACTAGCTGCAGACATGATTTAATTCTCAATAAAACCACTAGTCAACTGTGAATAATTGAGTCAAATAAAAATATTAAAATTTAATATAATGTCCTATACAACTATAACAAACAAAAAGTATAAAACTCAAATATTTTTTTCTTATGTTAAAACAAGGAAAGCAAAAGAATGTTGAAGTAAATAAAATATTAATGTATGAAAAAAATATTAAAAAATAAAATGAAGAAGAATGTTGGAGTAAACAAAATATTGTATAAAGAACAAAACTATTAGAAAATAAGCTATAGAAATTTTGAATAAATAAAATATGTATAAAGGAAAAAATTATTAAACAATAAAGTAAAGTAAAGGAGCAATGAGTGACCTAATGAGAATGAAATATAAGGTTCTGAGTCTTGTCCAGAGGCGTTGGGTTACTGGGTATTTGGTGTTCCTCTTATGCAAGCAAGAGTGTATGGCAACAGGGGGAATCTTGGCCAGAAATGCCGAGTTACTAGGTATTTGGTGTTTCTTTTATGCGAGCAAGAGTGCAAGACAACATGAGCGAGTCTAGGCCAGAGGTGGTGG
>JASKGM010013663.1:15094-34934 GCA_034509205.1 Ceratonia siliqua
TTACTAGGTATTTGGTGTTTCTTTTATGCGAGCAAGAGTGCAAGACAACATGAGCGAGTCTAGGCCAGAGGTGGTGGGGACTGTGACTGAGATTGACGAAGAGACGAGATCGACGATGAGAGAGAGTAACTGAGAATCCAAAGAGGTAAATCAAAAATTGTCACCTACTCAAATTTAATGATAGCAAATCGTGAGGCTTTTGGACATTGAAACTGAGTCATCCTAAAGAAGGAATCTGAGTCACATGAACTTGGTAGACTAATGCGCCAACTCATGAGTTTACCAAGTTCGTACTGAGTTAGCCGAGCCACTATCGATTTCACTCATTACCCAATTTATGACAGAGTTGACTCATTTTCCCCCGGTTGACTCATGTACTCAGAAGAGTCAACTCGTGATTTTGACAGCAATACTTGTGAAACTACTACTTTCTTACAGACCACTAATCTCCTCCAAGGCCTTATTAACTTACAAGGAGAATCAAAGTTAACCACTAAATCATAAGGAAATTTGATCCCTTCATAGTTACAGTCACTTACTAGGTTGCAATATATATATGGTTCCACATTTGCCTTCTTGATCCCTTCAATAGTTGTAGTTAAACTAGTTGCACGTAGGCCAATACAACTAATGATTTTGGACTGTACCAAACCTTTATGCCAAGCCTTTAGGATGTGCTTAATAGTGCACCAATCATTAACTAGAATAAAGTAATCATTGATCGGTAGAGTGTTAAATTACTTATCATGAGCTCTTTTAAAAAGAATTTATTCTATTTTCCTCTGGTTATTTATCCTTCCATAGAAAAATAAAAGTTGATCATCCGACTGAGAGATTAAGAACCTCTATATATTGGAAGTCTTGAAATAGTTTATGCTAAGTTAGATTGATGCCCCAAGTGCTCTGAGCTCATGTATCAACTACTATATTATTTGGTTAAGCCTTTGAAAGTCATTAGAAATGAAGCCACTGACGCTAACCGTGTATTATATGACAAAGGATGTTTAGCATAGGTCAAGATACTCATGAGTTCATAGTTTGGTAAGGTTTTTGAAATTGATCACTAACTCTTCCTTTGGGTGCTTTGTAGCCCACAGGGAGAAGAAAATGTATTAACTTGGGAGAGATTAAAACATCTAACTGGTAAAGGGTTTCTGAAAGATGCCAAATAGCAAAATAAAGGAACCTTAACCAGTTTGGAGAAAATTTGTCAACCAATACATTACTAGGGAAATGCTTTAGTAACCACCAACGATATAACTACTAAACCTAATAGTGCACTAGTTGACAAGAATGCTTAGCATAAGTCAGAATCTTATTAAGAATATCACTTGACATGAGGTTAGGAAAATGTCACAATCTATTCCTTCAGGTGCATTATAGCTCCACAGGAAAAGGAAAGTGTCTTCATCACTTGGGAGAGACATAAATCCCTTCTCATTAAAATAATATCAAAGGTTGCCAAAAGCTATACATAATAATGCTCTAACCAAATCCAAAAACAATAGTATATGTAACGCAGCACAGGGAGGAAATAGGATGCAAATGTCCAGATAAGGAAAATGAGAGAGATGAAGAATTAGGGTTTTTCACAAAGAAAACACCTATGATATTTGATAAACAATTATCTAAAAACTGACCATAGAAAACAACAACCACCCCATATATCTCTTATGTATAAGGAAACAAAACATCACATGATATCCACACACTAATTAATAGGACTAACAAGCATATAGTAAAATACAACGAAATAAGAACTAAAAGCAACAGAAAACTAACAGTAATCGAGAAAAAAAACAAGAAAGCATAAAAAAGGGCTAACATAACAATTATGATGGATGCTCCTGCATAAGTTTTCCCCTCTTGAAACTGAACCATTAGTTGGGGTGAAAACATAGAGAACCTCCTCATACATATCAGGGTCAATGGCCTTCAACTCTTCCTCTATTATCCAGGCGCTCTCGGTTGTAGGTTTACCCAATAATTTCACTAGAAACCTTCGATATGGGATCCCTCTATGTCATACCACTTTTTTCACATCAAGCACATCTCCAATGGTCCCTTGATGTATTGTGGGTAAGCTTTAGATGAGGATTTTTTTAGAAATCACAAACCTCATAGCAAGATTTTTTTTGAAGAACAAAGTGATTAATCAAAATATAGGGATGATTATGCTAAAGTCATAATTAGTACAGATTCAAGAGTTGAATTTGAACCAGTGGCACCTCATCAAAGTGGAAGGGTTGTTAGACAACCTGACAGATACATGGGCATAGGAAAGTACATGGTGGCTCTTTCAAATGAATATGAATCATATCCCTTTACATATGAGGGAGCCATTAACAACGTAGATGTTGTTCATTGGCAAAAGGTAATGAAATCAGAGTTAGAATCTATGTATTCTAACAAGGTCTAAACTCTTGTAGATGTGCATGAAGGAATAAAACCCATTGGGTGAAAATAGATCTATAAGAGAAAGAAAGAAGTTGATAGAAAGGTAAAGACCTTCAAAGCTAGCTAGTAACCAAGGGTTATACCCAGAGAGAAGGTATCAATTATGAAGAAACCTTCTCACCGGTTGCTATGCTTAAGTACATTAGGATCTTATTTTCCATATCTACACAACGTGATTATGAGATATGGCAAATGGATGTCAAGACCGCATTCTTGAATGAAGATCTTAAAGAGCATATCTATATGATTCAACTAGATGGTTTCATTGAAAATAGCCAAGAACTCAAAGTCTGTTAATTGCATAGGTTCATATATGGACTTAAGCAAGCATCGAGATCTTGGAATATAAGATTTGATGGTGTAGTTAAGTCTTATAGATTTAAACAAAATGCAAATGAACCCTATGTATATAAAAGGATATAGGATAGTATTCCTGGTACTCTATGTAGATGACATTATACTCATTGAAAATGATGAGGAATGTTATCTATGGTAAAAAGATGACTGAATCAATAGTTTCATATGAAGGATTTAGGCGAGGCTAGTTATGTTCTTAGGATCCAAATGATAAGAGATCACAAGAACAAGCAGATAGCCTTGTCCCAAGCAACCGACATTGATAAGCTAATGACAAAATTTGGCATGTAGGATTCCAAAAGAGGTTTCATACCCTCCAGGCATGGAATCAAACTTTCTAAGAAGCATTCACCTAAGACTCCTCAGGAAGTTAAACAAATAAGATGGATTCCCTATGCATCTACAATGGGGAGTATCATGTATGATATGCTTTGTACTAGACCAAACATTGGCTATGCAGTTGGTTTGGTTAGTAAGTTCAGTTAAACCATGGCATGGAACACATGATTACGGTCAAGTGTATATTTAAGTATCTTCGTAGGATAAAGAACTACATGCTAGTATATTCTGGTAATGACCTAATTCCAATTGGGTTCACTAACAAATACTTTCAGTCTGGCATTGATTCTAGAAAAATCAACATCAGGCTCCATTTTCACTTTAAGTGGAGCAGCTGTTGTTTGAAGGAGTGTAAAGCAATCTTGCATTGCTGACTCCACTATGGAATCAAAATATACTGTAGCATGTGAAACTATAAAGGAAGTTGTTTGGTTGGGCAAGTTCCTTAAGAACCTTAAGATGGTTCCAGACATGGATAAGGCCATAACTCTCTATTGTGATAATAGTAGAGCAGTGACAAACTTAAAGAACCGTGAAAACATTGGGCATCCAAACACCTTAAGAGAAAGTATCATCTTTTACGGGAGACAGTACAGCGTGAAGAAGTGGGCATCACCAAGATTGCAATTGAAAAGGAATCTAGCTGATCCATTCACAAAGAGTTTTTCACAAAAGAGCTTCAAGGGTCACTTAGAAGGATTAGGGATTAGGGATATGTCATACTTGGTTTAGGGCAAGTAAGAGATTGTTGTGAAGTATATTACAACATTAAAGTGACTACAAGAGGTATATGAAGTTCTTATATATTTTACTTCTCTTTCTAGCCTTGAGTTATTTGCCTATGTGTTTTGTTTTTGCCTGTTTGTGATCTTGAATATTTTTAAAAATTTTAAAACATATACTTTTACCATAAATACTTAAGATAAAAAACTAGATCTAATATATGGCTTGTTCAAGAATAGTAATTACTTCCTCTTCATCCTTGATACTCGCTAAAAACTCCAAGATTGATGGTTTCTTCTTCCTATGGTGTCCATATTTTCCTAGCCCTTCTCTTCAATTGTAATTCCTTGAAGCATTAGCATTCCACCATGTATTACCTGAGTTTGGAAAGGCAAAAACACCACTTAGTATGTTAAAAACTCCTTTATTCTTACCATAAGCATCGCAAGGGTTGTCACCTAAACTAAACAAAATTTTCTCTTCAGTTTGTTCATCTTGGGCTGAAACAAAGGCATTAATTTGAACACCCTTGGGTGAACAAAGAGACTGTACACTATCTTCTTTAATAGGGTGTAAGGTATACTTCTTGCTATCCTTAAAGAAAGAATAAGTGTTTGGCTTCGCATAGTGCTCAACATCATTATCAAATAACCATGGTCTACCTAAAAGAATGTGACCCACATCTATAGATACAACATCACACATAACTATATCGCCTAGTTTATCACCTAAGGTAAAGTGGACCAGGCATCTAGATGTGATAAGAACCTCATTGGATGCTTCTCTGTATCTAACCCTAATTTATCCACAGCCCTCTTTGAAATAACATTCTTTACACTACCTCCATCAATAATTAAATTACACACCTTTCCCTTACACAACACATGAGATTTAAATATGTTGCACCGCCTTTAATCCTCTATGTCATCTTTAGCAGTGGTTATCATGACCCTATGGATAACTAATGACTCTCTTGTACAGGATACACATCAATCTCTTCATTCCCCTTAAGATATTCATCATAAACAGGCTTAGGTATTTTTTTTCCTCTTTTTCCTCTTCTATAAAGTTAATCCTGCATATTGGACACCCACTTGAAATGTGCCCTCTGTTGCTACAAGAGAAGCATCGAATTTGGGATCTATTGCCCACAAGACCTTGTGAAGTGTTCTCCATTATGCTATACACGGGCTTCCTTGCTTCATGATGCCTAATGCATTTCTTGGCGAATTACAAAGCATCATCAAGATTAAATGGGCAAATTACTCTCATCTCATCTTTAATTTTAAGATTTAATCCAGCTAGATATAGTGAGCTCATTTGCTCAGTAGTCTACTTAGCCCTACTCTAATGGATAAATTATTAAATTCAAAAGTGTATTCTTCTACTGATTTATCAAGTGGTTTCAAAGAGTGAAACCTCTCATACAACTCAATCAAATAATTAACTGGTAGAAATTGCTTTCTCATCTTGGCCTTCATGTGTTCCCGATTATCAATTTTTTTATTTTTCTGGCCTTCATGTTGTTCCTCCACTCTCTTCCACCACTGGAGTGTTGTAGTATTCAACTTCAACTCTCTTTCCTCATTGGTTTTCACCCCAAATAATTTTCTAAGTTGGTCTCCTAGTCAAGGAAATAAATTTCATTTCGAGGTACTGTCTCGATTACCCAGGAAACGGAAATGTCTCATAACATTTCAAAAATTTTGTGAAAATGGAAGATTTTTGAAGAAACATTTCGAATAAGTTTAAACAATAATTTTTTTTTTCAATTTTAAAGGATTCTAACATAATAATATTGGTATAGATATATATAATTAGATAACATAGTGTTAAATAATTACATTCTCAAATAACATTAATATAATCAACGTTCATAAACTTTGGCAACATGTGACATACATAAAACTTAATACAAGTTACATATTATACTCGAAGTCTCAAATTACACAATACATAATCAACAATGATCATTAAAAAGTTTAAATCAATTAACAGTAAAATGTCTATGAGGTAAATATCCAGAATATGGATATAATCTAAGAGGAAATTGATAATGTCTCTCCACATGGTCACAATAATCAATCCAACTCATATGAAAGCGGTAACAATTATCATAATCCCTTGGTTCAAAATCTTCCACGTTATATGTTGGAGGACGCCAACCAACCTGTGAGGATGATGAGTATAATGAGCCATATCCAAAAGTTGCTCCATAATTATGTGCAGAGGATATGAATCATGCCCAAAATGCTTACCAAATACCGAAGATGATGAATGATAACTAAATCAAATCCATGAGACTCATATCCTCCGATGTTAAGTAAAGAAAGATTAGAAGTCAATTGTTCAATATCTTGCATTTCAACATTGTTATCACCTGCTCTATTATAATCAGAAGGCCTATAATCATGATCTTGATCTTCAGTGCAATATTGAAATCCTTGTTTTGATGTGAAAATCATATAGTTTCTTTCACCACTCCTATCAATAGTGGTGACATTTCCACCTCCACCACCATCACCTGTATTTGTATTAGTATCACTATCTTATTCTTCATCAACATCAATAGTTGATGAAAAATCATGATGTGTTATACTCTCATCATATTTTCGAACACCTCATTAGTATTTATTTTATTTGGTTGAGTAGTTTGTGAATCCTACCATCAATTAGCAAATGTAACCAAATAAATATTTGTTGTAACATTTCCTGTATCTTCATCTAATTCATCTAATAAGGCATCGCCATGATCATCTAACCATTTTGAAATACCATCATCTTCTTCAAAAATTGTGGTTAAATCTATTACTCTAAACTCATAATCTTTTGAATTTTACTCCTTCATAATATTCTTTAATTTCAATTGCATATTATATTATGCAAAAACAAGCTTCTCTAGTTTATCATAATTCAAATGATTGTGCACTTTTGTGTGAATAAATGCAAATGTGCTCTAATTTCTTTTGCACCCACTAGATGAAGTTGCCTGTGACAATATTCTCTTTGCAATTATTCTCAAATTTGGAGTATCAGTAAGATGCAAGAGCCATAATTCAACTCCAAAATAAAATTGGTGCATGTTAATTGGTAATATATTGAAGTTCTTTTATATACACATTATTTTTTTTCATGATATAATAAGTCAAACCAGGATCTATTTTATCTCTTCCTTTGATAGCTAATTCATTGGAAAATACATACATAGCATTTTGAAATATTTTTACCTAAATGAAAAATATAGTGTTAGCAATTATTATAATTCTTATCACAAACGACAAAGACAAAGAAAAATATGATAAATACCTCATTTAGTGTATAAGAAGTTTTAGTTGAGCTAGGCTCTAATATAGAAAATCACATTCTTAAGCGTTCTCAACAAATCTTCTCGAGATTCAAGGTTTTCTGAGTATTAATATGATGGATTCAAGTAATATGCTTTTTTTTTCATGTATGAATAAAGAATAAAATATCAATTAGTATAATCAAAGATGAAATAAATAAGAATATATTACCAAAATAACATAAGTATAAATGTATAGTCAAAGATTTCATACCTGTGATATGAATATCACTTATTATTTGTTTATGCCAACGGTAGTCAATGACACCAAGATACTTTTGCATGACTTAGGAGCCATTGCAAGAATTGTTGATCTTGCCTTACACATTGTTGCATAAATATACAACATTGTGGCTTGCTTTTCTACATCAACTATCCTTAGAACCTTAGTAATTGGTGTATGTATATCAAAATTTTCTTCACGTTCTTCCAAAATTTTGGATATAGTATGGTGGCATGAACTCATGTTCAAGTTGAATCCTTATTAGCATAACTCCTAGACCATTCATCTAAAGTTACCATTCTTTGTAACCCATTTTTGTGCTCCATGAGACTTGCAAGAGAAATATAATTAGTTGCAAATCATGTTTGAGCAGGTTTAATCAACTCTCCTGTGCAATAAGTTCTCATCATGTGAAGAACTTGGGAGTAGTTGTAAATAAAGTTAGTGCACCTTTTAGCATCTTCCAAAACCTTATGAACTTTTTCAAATTTTACAAAATCATGCAATATTAGATTATCAAGAAAATGAGTAGCACAAGAAGTCCAATACAAGTGTGGTCTTCTCTACATCAATAATTCACCAGCCTTCTTGTATGCAAATGCATTATCTGGAATGATTTATACAACATTTGTTTCACCAATCTCTTCAACCACTCGGTCCATTAAGCTGAAAATATATTTGGCATCTTTTTCTCTTCTAGTTGTATTAATTGACTTGTGAAAAATTATTCTCCCATCACAGTAGATCAAGAAATTTATAATTGCTAACGGGTTATGGATTGCCAACCATCACACATAATTATGACACCATATTTTTCCCATTTTTACTTAAATTCTTTTATATATTATTTTATCTCCTCTATTTTATCATCAAGAATTGGACCACCAATTTCATAAGGAGTATAACCTTTCCTCCTAACACCTGTACATAATGGCTGACCTAGAAATTTCTATGAGTAAGGACAAAAAATAAACTATAGTCTATAAATGAGAGATAACAAAAATAATTCTCACTCTCATGAAATCTCTAATTACACCAAATGTCTCTCACACAAAATACATAATCTCATGGCCAAAAAACACAAGATACCTCAGCTTATACAAATTACAATTGTTCTCTACATGTTTTCATATTTTAAAAATGTATGATTTTTTTATTTTCAACACTATCAATAATATCTCTATGTATGTGAGCGAATAATCATTCAACCATTCATCTCCCATACGATTGCTCATTCAATTCTTAACAAAAGTCATTGCAAAGAAATAGTTTTCACCTGTTGCAACACTACATTTCTCAACTCTACAAACAATAATATTTACACTAGCATTACAAATTTTAAATAATTTTGAAAAAACTACATGGTTAATTTATGAATATATACAACATAAAGCACAAGAATTTGTGTATAAGTTTGTTAAATAAAAAATAAAGAAGAGAGAAGAGCCACTCTTCTTTGTCTCTGAAGAATCATAAATTAAAAAATAAAGAAGATGACCACTGGTTAGATCAAATGAAAATCGGGCTGATTAGTATATCTCTCCTCTTTACTTTATTCATTCCTGAACAAAAATTAAACAAAATAGATAAAAGCTCTAATAAATAAAGAAATTAAATACACGCTAGCATAAAATTAAGATAAAAATAGTATAAAAATTAAGTACATCAAGTGACCTGAGAATCCTGGAATTAGAGGGGTACAACTAAGTGGTGAGCCTTTGACCTATGTGGGGGCAATTTTCAAATTCTTATGGGGGCAACAAAGTTCTTTTACATATATTATTTTACAAAAAAAAAAATCTTATAGGGGCAATTGCCCCCACACTCCATAAGGTAGATCTACCATTGCCCTCATGGGAAATTTCATCAAGCATGATATTCTGAGAAGGACCCTAGGCTTTGTTAGGTGGAATATTTTGATAAATAAAGAATTTACCAATTGCTTGGTTTGTTGACTTTGTCCACTTTTTAGGATTCCACAAATGATTCAACTTTTATTTTTACACATCTCATTGGTGATATATTGAAAGATCAATTTCTTCCTTACTTGGACATTTTTCGTTTCCCTTGCCAAAAAAATTTCTTGTAGACTCTTTTACACTTTCGCTATGAAAAAAATGTCTTTTTCCTTTCTTTTGATATTGGTTGAAAATAACCATATTTATCTCCTCTTTCTGCCCTGTATATATCTTGAATAGATATCTGTTTTCCATATTCCAACTCCTATTTCTCTTGGATTGTTATATCATTATCTAAATCTTCAAATGATATCTCTTGAATGACAGCTCTTCTTCTAGCTCCACCCATTAGATTTTCTCTCATTTCAACTCGTGCAGTAGCTCATTGTTCGCTTCATTTCTTTTTTCCCTTCGTAAGTTCTCTCATTTTATTAGAAATTTCTCAAGGACTTTTTTCACATTTTTCAACATTTGGATTACCCCCAGCTAAGTGTTACTTCAAATGAGTCACACCACCATCCTTCAATATTTTGTGACAAAAATTGCATTGTACATGTTTATTTCCACCCACCATTTCCCCATAAGTTCAACCATGATATGTTTGTCACCTTTTTTTTTTTTAATCTTTTTCTATTAATGTTGCTTTCCCCTTAGATGAACTCATATTTGTATCTATAAAATGATAATACAAATATGTAAATGAAAAAAATAAACTAAACTCTATACCCTAATATCAATCAATCTATTTTTTTTGTCCAAAAAAATAATTCTATTTATAACATTAAAAATTTTATCCTAATTAACTTCTGTCTATAGAATATTTCTATAACTTACCAAACATCAATATTATATTAAATTAGAATAAACATTAATTAGACAGTATAGATATATCATTATTAATCATTTATACACAAAAGCAAGATATTATTTTAGTAGTTTTCACGTTTTATTTTTTTGTGTACAAGTTTTTATATGGGAAAAATAATGAAAATAAGGGTTCTATTTTTGTGAGAAACTAAAATACTTTACTAATAATTACAATACACTTCTTAAAATAAATTTATTTGAATAATATTAATTATTATATATATTTATATATTTATCATTTAAATTAAGATAATAACAATGTTATGAAAATGTAAAACAAATCAAATAAATAAAATGATTTATTATATATATTTTTGTCATTTAATGTAAAAATAAAAATAAATAAGTACAAGTTTAAAACAAATATAAAATAAGATTAATTACTATATATTTTTTGTTATTTAAATTAAATGTAATGATAATAAAAATGTTATGAAAATGTAAAAAAAATTAAATTAATAAAATTAATTATTATATATATTTTTGTCATTTAATAAAAATATAAATAAATAAGTAACAGTTTAAAATAAATATCTCATAAATTCTTTCAATTTTTACATATTTAAGATATGTTATTAATAAGTCACTAAATACACTTTAATGATATAATATTTAAGTAAACTTTACACAGTTTTGTGTTCAATAATTTGTGTCATTATTTGTAATATATTTATTATTGGTGATTATTATACAATTAAATAGTCTCCACATTTTAAAAGATAAATAAAAAAAATTAGATCAAGAAAATAAAATTATATGCAAAGTTAAAAAATAAAATACATATTTAATAAGAAAAAGAAACAAAAGGATTTAAGGAGCTAAAGAATGGGATAGTCAGCAAAGATTAATTATTATATATATTTTATCATTTAATAATAAAAAATTGAAATAAAATTATTATATATTTTTATCATTTAAACAAATTAAATAAGATAGCATCATTCATAATGGTGTCATTGGCATGAAAAATCAGATTGTGAATTTGGCAAAACACCTCTCGGTTGTCTTCTCCAATTCTCATTTACCTCCTCGTCGCCTGCCTTAAGCCCTCAATCCTTCGCGTTGCTCTACTCTTTTGGAATTTAGCATGTTCAATCGTCTCCTCAGTTCTTGAAGACGTTCTCCGTTAGCGTTGCTACTTGTAGTTATAGTTCCTGCTCTTGGTGGTTGGATGGTTGAAGAAGAAAGGATTGAAGGTAAGTTTTGGTTTTCCAATTTCAAGTTTTCAACTTACTTGAGAGTTTAGATTTTAGATTTTGGATTTCTGATGGTTTTATTATTTAGACCTTTTGGCCTTTTGCAACTTTTGATCTGTAAAGTTTAGGGAATCTCTGTAAATTCAAAGATTCCCTGAAAAGTTTAGTTTGAAAGTTGAATATGTTTGATTGTTCAGAAGAAACAAAACCTCAAATCAACTGTTTTGTTTGCTTCCTCCAAAACACCACCATTTCCATTGAAACTTAATGATTCTTGAAGATTTTCACAAAATGGTGGAATTTCGTTATACATATGATGTTTTGTTTTGGTGGATCTGGAAACCAAAAAATTTTGGTCATTTTGAATGAAACGACACAAAATTTTGTTCCTTACTCTCAATCCAAATAATCTTCTGCCTCTATTTTGGCCCATGAAATCACCTACTTCTATCTTAACTCCAACACCATTCAGGTCAAGTGCACGCACCAGCCTCTTTTCTAGCCTGTTTCACGCCACTCTATCCTCATTTCGTTGATTATGGAATGGATTATCACCTTCATGAGTTGACCCATCATTACCAGCACCGTTCTCTGGCCCTTTTGAGTCTCCTAGGTCACCCACCGGTGACTGGGCTCTTGTAGGAAGCCCTATACATACTTCTGCCCTACCTTGCTGTTGTAAAGCTTGTACTGCTCTTGAGAGATCATCAATCAATCTCCTTATCTCAACCGTCTCTGCTTGTTGTCCTTGAGTTCCTTGTCCACCTTTGCCTCTCGCATGACCAACCATATTTGCTCTGATACCACTTAACGTAGCACAGGGAAGAAATATTATGCAAATGTCTAGATAAGGTACGAACTAGAGAGAAAATGAGAGAGACGAAGAATTGGGGTTCTTTACAAAGAAACACCAATAATATTTGATAAAAAATAATATGAAAATTGATTACAGAAAACAATAGCAACCCTATATATCGGGGGGGTTCAATCTAAGAAAACAAAAGGTCATGTGATATCCATGGACTAACTAACAAGACTAACAGCCATACAGTAAAATATAAGGAAATAAGAACTAAAAGCAATAGAAAAATAATGCTAACAGAGAAAGTAGAAAAGCATAAAAAAAATGCTAATAAACATAAATAGGATGGATGCTCCTGCATTAACATGAAAATGACATACTCCTAAAGGGGGATTCCCTTTTTGAGGGATTCTCTGATTGACTTGACAAAGTGCAGGGTGACAAAAGCAAAATGACAGTATATGCCATATGATGAACCCTCGAAGTCCTAGATCCACTAGGGAAGGATATAGTTCCTAATGCAAATACTTTCATTTTGAACACTTTACATCGATTTGCGCAATGACATAGGATACTTACTCAAGTATGAGTACAAATGAGTTACTGTTCCATAGGGTTTTAACATGGATGAAAATAACATGATACATGAGATAGAAACTACAGCCCTTTAGTGCCTAAATTTGGGGCACCCTAGGTTAGGGTAGCTACTCTGATGAAAGCTAAGTTTTATCTATTTGGATGGCATATAAGCAAACTAATGGTGCATAAGGTTTTAGGGTAGATTTATGTTTCTAAAGGATTAAAGGTCCTCAAGTTGCCTCCACCACGAAGATAATGACCATACCTCACAGATCGAATCATACAGGGTTGTATACATCCCTCGTAGACCATATCCATAAGATAAGTAACAACCTAAGTGAGAACTTCGCAGTAACCATAGAAGGTTTGAATGCCACTATAATACCCGTATAGAGGGTAAGTTGAGCTTGAAACAGAACGCTTTTTGATGCACACCAAGAGCAACCTTTTAGGAGTTATTTGGATCCAAAGGTACAAACAGGCTAGGAAAGACCCTATGAAGATGTTGCCAAAGTGGCAACTCCTAATTTGTAAAATTGTAGGGTTTAGTCTACTGGACCTCCTAGGCTAGTCGACTGGACATTGCAGCTAGAGCTTATAAATAATTAATTTTAGTTGAAATGATGAATGAGGTTTATTTGTTAAGGTGATTTCTCCCCTACTCTGGGGAGTAGTGGAGAAATTTAATTTTTTTAATTTTTAATTTTGTTTTTTAATTTTTTTTAAAATTTTATTTTAAGAAATAATTTAAAAAAATCTTTAAAAAATCTTAAAAAATTAAAAAAATTAAAATTAAAAATGATTTTTTATCAAAAATATTTAAAAATAAACAATAAATAAATAAAAATATTTCTTTTCATTTATTTTTTTATTCTTTTTATTTTTTATATTCTTTTAAATTATTTCTTAAAATAAAAAAATAAAAAAGCTTAAAATTTAAATTTAAAAAAATAAAAAAGCTACTCTTGAGTATTGCTACTCAGGAGTAGCATAGAAAGGGCCATTTGTTAGGGAGCTTAAGGGAGGTCCAAGGTGGATCTTCTGGGTGAAATACATTATTTTAATCAAGGTAAACTGATTTCTTGCAAATTTCCTTGAAAATCTAGACTTTTATTAACGGAATTTCTCATGTGGGATCCATAGATCCTCTCTATGGATGACTTGGCATTGGAAATGAGTCTCTAGCTACTCATTATAGTCTTAGCAACCTAAAGGAAGTCCAGGTAATGTCTTCTATGAATTTTCTCCCATTTTGAGGATTGATTTCTAATTTTTTTCATGATTTGAGCAAGGATATCTTCACCTTGAGTGCTCTAATCCTTATGCGGATTTGTAGGCGGCCTTTTGGCATCCCAAGGAGTAGTTTGAAAACTTTGAATTGCTTGGAAATTGGCTCGCTTGTGTTAGAGCTATTGGGTTGGTATAGTGGTACCCGGAGCTCGATTAAGATGAGTAAAACCTAATCTAATGTCTTTTATTATCATGAGCACTTAGAGTGTAAATCCTTGGAATTAGGAAGGTATTTTGTGGAATACATGATTGTGTCAGGAACTAATTAAGTATCGGTAGATCCCATCACATAAGCTAGAGTGCAAATGGTTAACCAAAAAATGTAGCAAGGCATGTTAATAATGGTAGTGGACACTACCACCTTCTCCTAGGCTATATCATATAAGTTTTGAAATTTTAATAGGATTTTGAATATGTAAGTGCGGTAGTATTACTTGAAGTATGATGACTTAGGAATTACCATGTTCTAGACTTAATGAATGAATGTTTTATTTGGATGGGAGAAAGAAAACTTGCTATATTTTAAATGGCTATCTTTATTTATAACTCAGAATTTGACTTGTTGTACTAGCACTTGAACTTTACCACAAGATAATTAAACCGTATATGAAATATCTGGAAAAGTGATTTTGTCCTAGACTCTAAAGAGATGTCAAATGCATGTTTTTACATAGGGTGGCTTATGGTAACATAAAATTTTTATTTGAAAACTAGTACAGGATGTTTGTAAAACTTTTAGTATAAAATCTTAATTTTTATTGTCGATAGTTCATTTGATATCCAATACATGCAAGAGTGTACTATAATTTTGTATGGGGGATTTCTACTCTTGAATATGTTTATGCTATATTTTTAGCAATGAATCGAATGTGATACACTATTGTGTTGTTATAAAAGAAGAAGGATATGTGAGAATTTTATGTTAGAAGTATGGGAGGAAAAGGAAAGAGATTTTTGTGTATTAATTCTTTGATTAAGAATGTGAAAATTTCATAAAACTAAATACTTTTGTTGATGTATGACATGAGATGTTTCTTTAAATTATTTATGCTCTAATAGTCTGAAACTTGATTTATCATGGCATCATTCTATACCAATTATGTGCATTGGATGAAAGAACTCATGATCCTAGATTATTTATGCATTACTACCTGAGGGTCATTTTGGGCAGGAAAGAAAATATACCATGGTACCTCTCGTCGAGAATACTCCAGTATGGAAAGGCCGTCAGAGTAGGATTCACTCTGGTTAGAACATACATGATGCATTATGCATACTTGCATTACCACCTATTGAGATTACTCCAAGTTGGAAAGGGCATCTTGGACAATTCCATCTCATGACATTGATATATCTGTGCATGTTTAGATTATACCCAACCATTGTGGCCTAAAATGGTTTGGTGCATGGTCATTCCGGACTTGTATGCCTTAGTTATCATGGACAAGCATATTAACATATTTAAGTATACACCCAAAATGGATAAGGCAGTGTAGGGTTGGAAACCTATATTGAAAGTATGATGTTTCGATAATGAGCCAAGCCTTACTTTAAATTTTGTTAATAAGTTTTACTGCATATTTAGTTAGATTTATTTTATTCATTAAGCTAGTTGAAAGCTCAACCCTTTGCGAATTATTGTTTTGTAGGTTCAAAAGCATTTAAAAGGTCGCCAAGGACGAATTTAAGGGAGTCAGGGGGCAAGCAGAGGCCTTGGCCCCTCCACAAAATGTTCACTATATATGCATATATAGATATATATGGTCATGTAATGTTTTAGCTTTAACTTTTACCACGAGTAAACATGGCAATGATTTCACTTGAAGCCAACTTTTTACATATCCCATAACCAAGCCCTTTATTTGCTCTAGTCACAATAGCATACCTATAAAAGAGAGTTTATAACAAGAAGCATATAAAATGAGGACAACTTAGCTTTTTATTAAAGTGAAGCTGCTCCAACTCCGGATCTTGTTTTTCTAAAATTAAAAAAGATATAGACACATATATATACTTAATGACATATCTATATTATACATCAAGTGCATACATTACACTTTTTGGTCCCAACGTTGTTATGGACAATGTGAACAAAAGCAAGACAAGTGGCAAAGAAAATCATATATATGTCGTTAGTTAATTAAAAAATGATAGAAAATTTATAGTCTGACTATGTTCAATATTAACTTTTAAGAGCAAAATAGATTAAACGATTCTAAATTAATTTTTCATATAAGGTCCCCCTTATGTTTTGTTGACCCATCCTTTTTCTCCTAGGGTCCTACCAAATTTTCCTGACTCTCCCTTTCTCGTACAATTCAACCCCTCTTTAGGTAATTTTTGGATCTATCCCTAAAGGTCACCAATTTGATTCCAAGAGTTATAGTATGTTTGGGCCATGGGTTGAGAGAGAAGTGTTAGGATTCATGTTATGTAAACTAACATCAGTGTATGTATATAATTGGAAGAGTTATTTATGTATATTTGGTCTGGTTGTGGGTTTTGTGTATGAGCTGGGTAGGTTTGCTTGGACCATGGGTATGAGATATCCTTAGTCTTAGCGCTAGTTATGGTCTCATGGGATAAGTTGTGATAGCCACTTAGTGAAACCACTAACAGTCTCGGCTAACCTAAGGAGCATACATACTCAAGTATTGTCATGCCCCCGACCTAGGAGCGTTATTAGCCAGAGGCAAGGATAAACCAAGCCTCCGAAGCTTCACACAGAACTAATGATAGGCAAGATTTACCTTATTAAAACAAAATGCAATACTTTCATGTTTCAGGTTTTTCACAAATCTGATAAAGTATCCCCTTTAAATAGGACCTTGCCCAAAATACAACCAATAGTTCACCAAGAAATAAACAAGAGGGGAGCTCAGCCCCAACAGATGGAAAACATAAACAACCCAAAAGTAATGATGTACAAAAAAATTTGTGTCCAAACATATAGAAAACATGCTAAACTCCTATGGTGACTGCAAGTACGCCCTTAAGCTACAAGGCTGCACTTCCATGGATACCTTGCTGCGACCAGAGTGAGGGATTCTTAGTAGCACTTGGAGCTAAACACATGAAGATAATAAGGGGTGTGAGTCATTGGGACTCAATGAGCAGAAAACACATCTAAAGAAGCTAGGGAAAACATATTATAACATATAGTCATTCCAAATTATATTAACAAATAAGCCAACAGTGATAGGGAATAGCTAGCATAGATATTTACAATCAAAGAAATCTCTGGTTAGGTAATTAATGAACCTGACTATTTAGGACTTAGCCTCACCAAAACGAAACAGAAGAATAAAGAAGTCACATATAAGGCATGTCATGGAATCAATCATCCTTACCCAAAAAATATATAAAAGGCGTGTCAGGTATCATTCATCTTGACCTAAAATACATATCAGGCATGTCAAGGACTCAATCTTTGGATTTTGCATGGATTCTACTAACCCTAGGTGCATTGGGGTGTTTTACTAGCAAAATATTCTAATTAACTCAAACACACTACACATGCTTCTCAAAAAATCATATAATTGAATTCAATATAGTTTCACAATTGCAACATTAAGCTAATTAATACTTTCATTTCTTGAATCAAGACATTCACAGATACACGTAACTGGAAACCCTATGTTTCAAATATGTCCAACCCTATGGCCACTTTAATCACATAATCATAATAAAAATTATGGCCAAATTTAAAATTCAAGTCCAAGAATTCTAAGAAATTTGTAATTTCATTTCAATTTATTCAAAGTCATGACTATATACTCATAATCTTGTTGAAGTTGTGCATAAGCAATTCTTAAACATAAAATAGCATCTTAGGAGCTTAGCAACTATTAGATGATATTTCCTACTCAAAGGTATCTGAAGCAACAGTAAAAGCCCGAGTGATAGAAATCCACACAATCAATGCTAGCCAATAAAGAGACCACCCACAAGCTCCTTAAGGCTGCCGAAGGAGGAATCAAACCCTACAACATAAAATGTCCCCCAATACATAGCCTACACTTTATGGTTTTCAAACACAAATTGGGAAAAAACCCAAGGAAACATATAGGCATCAAAACAAAGTACCAAGATGAAGAAAATTACCTCACAACAACCAAGACAAAGTTCCAAAACAATACCAAACGAATTATTCAAGATTCTTGAAGAATACACCTAGGTTTCCATCAAAGAAAGAAGGAAAATGTGGAAATTTGGAGAGAAGATTTGTGGAGAGTATAAATCAAGTTAAAACATGAATTTCAAAGAGTTGGGGACCAAGTTTTATCTTCCCAAGAGCCTCCTTAGGTATGTGAGACAAACGGCACAAACAAAGGATAACACAAATGTAAAAAGGTCATATGATTTTGCCCATTAGACCTAAACCCTTGACTCTCGGGAGTCGCCAAACTGTCAACCTGGACATCCCACAGAAAAGGGACTTCAAAATTTATTTTTAAAGAAAAAAGTAGCCACCTTAAATTTTTTTTATTTTAAGGAAAAACCTAAAGAAAAATCATTTTAATTTTTTGAAAACAAGACACAAGTCTTTACTAGAATTTGGATTTGGGAGTCAATTACATGTAGAAAAGATGTTAAGTACCCCATAACACCCATCACAAAGGAAGGCACCGTAAAGTGGATTGTACAAAATAAAATGGCCTCAATTATATTTTTGATACCTTATTAACCACATACAAGGAAAATAAAACAAGATAAAACATGCAAAAGGATAAAATTGAAATTGCTTTAGCTGGACTTGGCCTAAGATTAGACCCTAGAGTGCTAAGTACCTTGTGCAGAGATCATATAAAATTGAAATTGTTTTATTTACACTTTTGATTTTGCTTTTGGTTAATTGTTTTAAAATTTTTGTGAAAAGCAAAATCAAAACAGCATAAATAAAAAAATTGAAAATTAATTGATATATTAATTTACAAAATCCAATTAATCTCACTTTCTTGTGCTCTTCAATTTTTCTCTTGATTTTATTTTTTTGAAATTTTTAAAATTAAATTATAGAAACAAGATAAACTTTTCTTTTCACATATGGTTTATTTGGGAATGAGATGAAAAACTGTTATTGAAAATTTAAAGAAACAAAGTTCTCTTTTTTTTTATGTGACTTTTAGGGAAGATAAAATTCTTTTTTTGGTTTTTAAGTTTTTTTATAAGAAAACAAAATTCCTTCTTGTGATTTTTTTAGATTTTTTGAATTTTTGAATTAAAAAGAAATAAAACCCTTATCTTTATTTTAAATGGATGATTTCTAAGTTACATTTGGATGTATTGCTATATCTAGATATAGCAGTCGTTGGATGTGCATATATTCCTTCCAATTGTTGGAACAAGTTGGATCAAATAAGGGCAGTTACTTGATCCAACAGTTGGAAATGATAGATGTATATCCAATGACTGGTACATCTGGATGTATTGTTACATCCATATGTAACTTATAAATCACCTTTAAATTTCTTTCTAAAAAAATTCTATGATTGTTTAGATTTAAGAAATGATTATTTTATTTTTTATTTTTAAAATTTAGAAATTAAATTAAATTTTCTTTGACTTTGAAATTATTCTTTTTCTAGGGTTCTAAAGAAAATTTTCTTTAATCGGAATCCTTTTTTAATTTAATCCCTGTACCAAACGCAGGAAACTCAGATTCCCAACTAGTGATTCCTGGGAAAGTTAGAAGAATCCTGGTAC
>JASKGM010013674.1:959-24613 GCA_034509205.1 Ceratonia siliqua
GACTTTCAGTGGAATTATATTTTCCCAAAGTCTCAGTTTTTGTGGTTTTTTTTAGTAGAGATGTTCTCTCCAAAGTCTGAAAGTCCTTTAAATATTAAGGCTATGGGTGAGATTGAAATTTATAAAGTAATGGAGCCAAAATGTAATTTCTCCAAAGTTTTGTGTTCCCTAGACTTTCAGTGGAATTATATTTTCCCAAAGTCTCAGTTTTTGTGGTTTTTTTTAGTAGAGATGTTCTCTCCAAAGTCATAATTCGCTGTCCAGGCTTTAAGTGGAAATTTAATTTCCCCTAAATGTCCTAATCAATTTAACAAAGTTATTTCGAACTACGTTGACCTTGATCCCTTTCGGGCTACGTAGGCACTTACTTGGTAAGGCAGGTCTAGTTATTTATTTTTTCATTTTGTCCATTATTTTATTAATAAAAGGGGGTAATTTCAAATAAATTAAAATCTTTAAGCACAAACGATTTAGGGTAATCATCTTTAGGGATGGACGTTGTAGGGTGCCTAACACCTTCCCTACGCGTAATTAGACTCCTGAACCTTTCCTCTGATTTCAAGGGCCAATTCTTTCTTTATTTTTTAGGATCCCAATTATCCTTCTAATTAATTGGTGGCAACTCCCATTTTCTCTGCGTTTTCCCTTACGCTCCCAAAGTCATAAAGCGATGACTTTTTCACCGGCCGTCACGTTGTGACATGGCCTCACTATTTACATAAATTATATTTTTGGCTCCATTACTTTCATAAATCATATTTTTGACCCCATTACTTTCATAAATTACATTTCTACCCCATTATTCACATAAATTTCATTTTTGGTCCTGTTATTCGTATAAACTGCGTTGTTAACCCTTATACTTTTAAAAATCCTATGTTGAACCCCAATATTTTTTGTAATTACGACCTTGCCCCTATATCATTAGGAAACTTCAATTTTGTCATAAGATGTGGACAAGTTAATGTTTGACTAAGAATAATAATAAACTTTTAAAGGACTTTCAGTAGAAGTTTATCTTTTCCAACGTCCTAATCTCTGAAGGCATTCAGTAGAGTTATATATCTCCTAATGCCCCATTTCTCATGGACTTTCAGTGAAATTTTCATTTTTCCAAAGTCACATTTTCTCAGACCTTTAGTGAAGGTATATTCTTCCCAATGTCTCAATTCATTTCCAGACTTTAAGTGAAAATTTAATTTCTCCTACATGTTCTAACGTCTTTTCACTTAATCAATTTAATTAAAATATTTTGAACTACGTTAACCTTGATCCCTTTTGGGGTACGTAGGCACTTACTTGGTAAGGTAGGTTTGATTTTTTCTTTCTTTATCTTTGTTTATTATTGTACTAACAAAAATGAGGTAATTAAAATACATTAAATTCTTAGGATAAACAATCTAGGGTAACCATCTTTAGAGATGGACGCTGTGGGGTGCCTAACACCTTCCCCACACATAATTAGACTCCCGAACCATTCATCTGGTTCGGAGGGCCAGTTTTCCTTTCTTTTTTTAAGGATTCCAATTATCCTTCTAATTAATTGGTGGAGACTCCCATTTTCTCTGCGTTTTCCCTTACGCACCCAAAGTCATAAAATGATGGCTTTTTACTGGCCGTCACATTGTAACAGAAAGATCTTTTCCCGATCACACCTTTTCTGGAGTATCAAACTGAAGAGAGACATAGGGTGAGAGATTTAATACATGTACAGCTGTAGTTAATGCTTCACCCCAGAAGATTTTAGGTAACTTTGCATGTGAGAGTAAGTATCTAACTCTCTCCATCAAAGTCATGTTCATCCTCTCAACTAGGCCATTTAACTGCGGTGTTTTTAGAGGTGTTGTTTGATGCCGAATACCATGCTCTTTACAATAAGCATCAAATGATCCAATGTATTCTCCACCATTGTCTGTTCGGATGCATTTCAGTTTCTTCCTAGTTTATCTCTCAACTAAGGCTTGAAATTGGTTAAAAACGTGTAGCACCTGATCTTTTGTTTTTAGGGTGTATACCTACGTCTTCCTAGAATGATCATCAATAAAAGTAACAAAATATTGAGCACCACCAAGTGACTTTGACATTGGTCCACATAAGTCTGAATGCACCAAGTCTAACACATTCTTCATTCTGGAAGGAGGTGAACTCTTGAAAGCAACTCTGTTATGCTTTCCTGCTAGATAATCAAAACATTTCTTTAAATGCATATTGTCTATTCTAGATAACACTGTTTTCTTGGGCAGGCACGTCATCCTTTTCTCGCTCATGTGACCGAGTCTCATGTGCTATAACTCAATTACATTGTCTGTCTCTATGGCATTTAATATGTAGTTGGATAGCTTTGCCTGCATCAGATATAAGGATGAGTGTTTTTTCCCTCTCTCCACCACCAAGGAACATTTAGTAAGTTTCCACTGGCCATTCATGAAGGTGTTACAGAAACCTTCATCATCAAGTCTGCCTGTAGAATTCAAATTCAGGCGAATGTCTAGAATATGTTTGACATCTCTCAGGACTAACCTCGTGCCATTTTCTGTTTCCAAATAGATATTTCCTCTGCCAACAACTTTCAACAGGTTGTCATTTCCCATTTTAAGGACACCAAAATCTCCTGGTGTGTAAGACGAGAAGAATTCTTTCTAAGAGGTTGCATGAATATAAGCTCCACTATCAATCACCCAATCGGTCTCATAGGATGTGAGATTAACTATATCATTGTCATATACAACATGAAATTTATCGGCAGTATTTGCTTATTCATTATCACTACTGTTATCTTTCTTTGCTTCTTTGCCTTTGTCCTTCTTAAACTTCCGACAGAATCTTTGAATATGTCATTTCTTCTTGCAGTAGTGACATTTGAGATTTGCATACTTATTTGACTTTCCACGGCTCTTGTCTCTGGGCTTTCGACCCTTTGACTGGCTCCTCCCTTTTGTGTCTATAACTAGAACTTCTGATTGTGATGAAAAAGATGAACTTTGTGATCTTCTTCTCATCTCTTTATTTAGAACATCGCTTTTAACGTGCTCTATATTTACGACACCGTTAAGTGCTGAATTAGTGATAGAGATATTCAGAGTATCCCATGACTCTGGTAGAGAGGCAAGTACCAAGAGAGCAAGTATCTCATTGTCAAACTTTATGTCCATTGCCGACAATTGATCCATGATCCCTTGCATTTCGTTCAAGTGATCTGCTACCGAAGTACCTTCTCAGTATTTTACCTGCGTCAACTTTGTCAGGTAAAATAATTTATTGTTGCCTGTTTTGGAAGCATATAGCTCCTCAAGCTTGTTCCACAGAGTTTGAGCATGAGTTTCATTACAAATGTGATTAACACATTGTCTTCAACAAACTATCGGATGAAGCCACACACCTGCTCATGCTCAAAAACCCATTCTTCGTCATATTTATCATCGAGTTTAGTTGTACTAAACACTAACAAATGCAATTTCATCACAAATAAGAGATCTTTCATCTTGTTTCTCCATATGTGGTAATTTGTGCCATTCAAACTGATCATTTTGCTAGTTTTGGCTTCCATGGTGAATACTCTGATATAACTTATTGGGCAGTGAACTCTAGTATATGAACAATTGTACCAAGAATTATACCAGAAAAATTTCCAAGAAAGGTTGGAGGGGTCACAAATGGTCCCACTTAAAATCCAATCTCCTTAGACAAAATATTCCTAAACATGTAATTAATCGCACAAGTGCAATACTAGAAGTATAAAATAATCAATAAAATGACACAAGAAAATTAACGTGATTCACCTTTAATTTTTAAGCTACGTCCACGGGCCAGCATTCGACTAAATCTTCCACTAATAAAAATAGTGGGTACAATAAGAGAGTATTCTCCAGACAAATTCTAGAGGTACAACACACAAAAATAAGATATACCCAAAATAGTGGCACTCAAAGTATTTCCCAAAAAATACCCCAAAAATATTTCTTCACTATTTTGTCATTCCCTTTCTGAATTATTTTCAAAAATAATTTAGAACTCTCTTGCAATTTTTCTCTCATAGATTGTCTCTGGATTTCTTCTTCTTGGTGTGTGTCTTGGTTCCTTTCATTTCCTGCCTATTTATAGGCAAAATATTTGCTTCAATTTCATCTTCCCACCTTTCCCATTTATTGCACCGAATTCTCCTTCCTATTTTCATTAATTTCTTCTCCTCTGTCTTTGAAAATTTTCCTTCTTTTTTCATGGGGCTGAACCCCACAACTTAGTCAGCTATGCATGCATTAAATGAAGGATTTTAACATATGTCACACGAAGGGGAAAAATTCAAGTCCTCCTGTGATACTAAAAACTTAGTATTACTTCCATAAAAAAAATCAATCATGTGTTCTATTTTTCCATATCAGCTTTTGCTAATATGGAAAACTTAACAACACAGTTATTAGGACACAAATTAGGATAAAAGGAGACCTGTAAATTAATGGTGCAAAAAGGGACTGTACAACACCATTACTTCAGTCATTTTCTTTTTATCAACTTCTTTTTTAGTTTACACCATTCAAGACATAAATATTTATAATATTAATTTTTTCTATTTAAAGGGAGGGAGATTGTAAATCCATTTAGCAAATCTTTAGATGTTTCTTTTACATTTTACAGAAGAAATCAAAATTAAACCAAAAATAATTCTCCGTTAGATGTTTTCTTTATCTCCTGTTTGAGTTTATTCTTTGGACTGATTTCTTCTTCGTAAAATCACGAAGAGATGAGAGAATTGATGTTGCTAGAGATTTTTCGATTAGCACTAAAAGCTAAAAAACAAATTAAGCTTTATGTTTGATTAGAGAGCCTTTGCATGTAGTCTTCAAATCTTGCATGAAGTGGTCTTTTCCCTTTCAAATGTGGCGCCACCCACATTGCTGAAGAAATCCACATGCCACCCCTCTTCTTGTTTTCTTTATCTATAAATATTTATGTCTTGAATGATGTAAACTAAAAAAGAAGCTAGACGAAAAGAAAATGGCTAAAGCAATGGTGTTGAGCAGCTCCCTTTTTGTGCCATTAATTTACAGGTCTCCTTTCTTATCCAATTTCTGTCCCAGTGACAGTGCTGTTAAGTTTGCCATATCATCAAAAGCTTATATGAAAAAATAGAACACATGACTAATTTTGTATGGAAGTAGTATTGAGTTTTCAGTACTTTAAGAGGACTTGAATTTTTCCCAATTTTACAAGGGAGAAAATGTTTTGCTGTGGCTGTGGGAAAGAAATTTTTTGGGAAAAATATTTTAGTTTATGTGAGTGGAAAATTGAGGAAGAATTTTAGATGGTGGGGATGAAAAGAATTGAGAGAAAGGATTTGAGAAAAACTTTTACTGAGGAAAAAGTTTGAAATTAGTCAAAATTTTAATTACTATTTAATTCTCTAAATTATTTAAGTGATGCTTTATGATAGTTTATTAATAAAGAAAGTAATATATTTACTTTAATATTTATTATTGAATTTATATATATTCATTTTTGGTTGTTTGTAGTTAGTAATTCAATCACTAATGAAATTTAATGAGTGCTTCTTTTTGTGTTTGTAAAGATCCCACTGGTTTTCCGACAATTAGTTTAGGTCCTGCATATTATCCATGTATAACGATTTTTTTCAATTTCGGGAAGTTATAACCAATTCAACCTAGTTGGCCAATCGGTCCTACTAGGTAGGTCTAGGTTTTAAAACATATAATTGACAATGTTTTAAAACTCAATACAAAAATTGGCCCGAGGTTTCTATTAAATCACAGGTATATTGGTTCAACTATACAACAGGTTTGAAAATTCCAAAATTTCTACTTCTTTTTGGTGTTTGTAAAGACTTCACTGATTTTTTTTTTCTAAATGGTCTAGGTCCAAAGATTTATCTGGATTCAATAGTTGTATACAATTTTAGCCAGTCTAAACCGATTCAACCTCAGGTCTAAGTTTCTATGATGACCCAAACCGTTTTTCTTGCCGGGTAAGTAGATTTGGGTTTCAAAACATTACATTAACATACCTAATCCAGAAATTGACACATAGTGGCTATTGTTAGGTCACAAGTTTGTAAATACCCCACATGTCCAATTTAACTTTCTTTTGTGTTTGTAAAGACCCAACCAATTTTACTAAAACTGATCTAGGTCTTAGGTCTTATCATTGTTTAACTGTTATCTCTATTTTTTACTCCTCATTATCAATTCAACCTCTAGTCCGGTTTTCCTGATGACTCAGACGGTTTTCCTTGCTAGCCAACTGGTTTTATTGGCCATGTAGGTTTGGGTCTTAAAACATTGCCAATATTTTAACATCCGATCTAGAAATTGACCCAGAGCAACTGTTGGGTCACAGGTTTATTGAATCAACCGCTCATTGGGTCTGAAAATTCAAAAATCTTTACTTCCTTTTTATGTTTGTAAAGACCCCACTAGTTTTTCTAAAGTTAGTCCAGGTCTTGGATTTTATCTAGGTTTAATGGTTGTCTCTGATTTTAGCCGGTCATAATCAGTTCAACTTATGGTTTGGGTTTCCTTGAAGACCTTGACCAATTTCCTAGCTAGCAAATCGATTCTATAAGCTAGGTAGAACTAGTCTAGACATTGAACCGCAGTGGTTGTTGGGTCATGGGTCCAACAACCCATTGCATTCAAAAATTTCTACTTTCCTTTTGTGTTTGCAAAGACTCTATTGGTTTTTCTAAAAAGGTGAAGAAAAGTGAATGAGAGGTGATTTTTTGTTGGTACATCATGAAGGGAGAAAGAGACTGAGAATGTAATGCCTCTTTATGCCTAGTCTTTGACAGGGCATTATACTTTAAGAAATTCACTTATTTACAAATAAACCTAGTATAAGGATAAGATTTGACCATGTACTAAACCCAATTTTGACTTCTATAAATTCCTTTGATTGCTTGGTAGTACATTTAAACATGTGAAATTTCATATGGTGAAGGTTTCGGAAAAAAAAAAATTATGCAGATGAAATGCTTATGGTGAAAAGGACGATTTTGCCCTTAGGGGTAAAGTATATTGTGAGGGTCATTTAGTCATATTTTTCTTATGAACTCTAGTTGATTTCTTAGTCCAATGGTCAACCACTCATTGTAAGCAATTATAGAAATTTAAGTATGTGTTAAAAATCTACCCAGATCCCCCCTAGATTTCAAATTTCATTTAAGAAGAGACAAATGACTTTTTGATAAAAATGGTTTAAACGTTTTTTTTATAAACACATTCTCATAAGCTCTCAGATACCTAACACATTGTCCCTTTCCTCCATATAACTGAGTTTCAGCTTCTCTCTGAATTCACCATCTTCCTCTTCTTCCTTATATGATCAAAACTGCTAGCCATCATATTCTTTCTCGATTGTTCATTTTCACCAGTAGTGGCGTATTCCTACGGTAACCTGAATCCTATTGTAGCAACTCTACAAGGTGAATTGTGATTCTTAGCTCAGGTATTTTCTCTCCCTTAATACCCAAGCTGCATGTAATTGCTACAAGAAATCCCTAAGTGAATTTCTGTTTATAGCTCCATTTCTGTTCTAATTGAACCAAAATCCTTTGCATGCATCACCGTAAGTTTCCAGCACCAACATGCAATATAGAAACTTCACCCATACGTCGTTATTGCTACAAAAATCTACACCAAATGAATTTCTAGTTTAAATGTGGTTTTTCGGTTGGTGTTTACTTTGCTGTGAGACCTTGCCCCATTGCTTTTAGAGTTTTCTTGCATGATTTTCGTAGCTTCCCTATTTTCAACGAGTTTTGGTGACTTTTTGATTTTGCTAATAACAAGGTTCACCTTGCCTTGATTTCTAATTTCTGTTCTCTGGTTTACGATTTCATATGGACAATTCTGAGTTGGTAAAGCTTATGTGTTCTTGGGTGATGGATCTGGTTGATTTTGAAAATTTTCAATGGTGTTCTGAATCTAAAAGCTTCCCTTTTATTTCTATGGTTGGATGCATTGTTCTAATTTGATTATGAAATTCTCTATTTGGAGGTTCTTTGAGTTATGAATTTTATTTAGGGTGAGCTCTGTTTGGGATTTATTTTGTCGTTAATTTTGATTATTGAATATAAGTTAAGGAAATTAAATTGTTGTTTTGGATGAACTCTGTCTGAGCTAATCGTGATCCTAGCTCTGAGTTGGAGTTGTCTTGTTTCCACAGTCACACAAAGTTTGCATTTAGTTTCTCCTGAAATTGGTTTTTAGTGATTTACTTGTCTGAAAGTGAGATGCTTGTTTTCCCTTCCATTTGAGTTAGGTTCTTCCATGGAACTCTATGGAATCCTTGTGTTTTTTATTCGCTTTTATAATGAGAGGAGATTTTGGAAATTATGTTTTATAAGGATGATCAATTGAGCATATGATATTTATAGGCATAGTGCATGATATGTTAAAAGCTTAGGTAAACAATAATTTCAAGCATAGCAATGTAGTATTTGTTGGTGTAAATGCATGAAATTTACACTTGAAGGTATATGGATTGTATATGTATTTCCACTTGCTAATCTTTATATAGAGTGTATTACTTAGTCCTTTAATTTATCTTAGTACATAAATAAGTGTATATAATACCTCGTATGCTGCCACTAAAGCTTGGTGAGGTTTCTTAGAGGACGAATAGAGTAAGGCATTGATGTCATGGATAGTTGGTTTAGGATTGCATAGTCCATATGATCACGACGTGACTTGTATCTAAGTTATGTTTTTGTGTCATAGTTTAACACTTGCATAATGTTGTCTAGAGGTGTTCAACAGCTCAGTTTGAATTGTTGAACCGTCCAAACCGAACTGAACCAATGTCAAAACTAAACCAAACTACATAATATGCAGTTCGATTCAATCTTATTTTAGCAAAACCAAACATTTGCGGTTCGGTGAATGATTTGGAATTTTCAAACCATCGGTTTAACCGAATCACACACACACACATAAATGGTCAATTATAAAAGAGAATAAAAATAGTTTAGAATTTGAATTAGTAATTCTTAAGCGTATACCAAAACGTTACTTGAAAGAAAATTATAATAAAAATGGATCATGACGATATAGATATCATTCTCAATTGTCTTCCTGGTAATTAAAATATTTTATTTTTATTTTTTTTGTGAAATTAATTAGTCATGATGATTAGGGACTTGAAGTTGGATTTATTTTAAGAGAAAGATAAAGGAAGTGTAGGAGGGGAAGGAAACAATGTACATATAGAATAAAATTTCATGTACGAAGACTGCCAAGTCATTTACTGATCCGCGAGTATTAGGATTAAGGAAGTGAGGAGTATATTCTATAGTGTTTTTTCTGATGTAGGTTGTATTCAATATTCACAAGCAATATTATTCAAATTTGTTTGAATGATTATTAATATGCCAACACAAGACAAATTAAGGAAACCCAAATACCTACTTAATTACTTATTCTCAAAATATATGTAATTTTTTTTATGAAATTTATATAAGCCATAACTTGACCAATCACATTTTATACTATTCTATTTTGATTCTCTTAAGCCAAATTGCATAATTGAACAGAACCAAACCGCATAATGTCGGTTTGGTTCGGTTCATTTTTTCTTCAAAATTAATATTAACCAAACCGAACTAAATCAAACCAAACTGTATTTCATTATATAGTTTAGTGTGCAGTTTAGTTCAAAATCGAACCCCACTATACACACCCATAAATATTATCATGTTGTATTGTGATACGTATATATGAGTTATAATAATCTATGTTTTGGCCATGGAGGCATATTTACATTTCGTGGTGGGCTATCCACCTTAATGGTATTCTGTTTGCAGCAGGAAACGTTAAATTTTTAAGGGAGACTATGTTGAAATTCGTATAAATTTTTAATAAAGGTTATTCATTCAAATCATTGCTGGTTAAATGTTTATATCATGTTCCTATGTTGTAAGTATATGAGGATGTGTTTTAGGCCTCTAGGATATTATTATAGTGGCTCCAAGAGCTGTGGTGTAAGTTTTTTGCTAATTGGATTTTTTTTGGAGAAGATGAGAGAATGGGAGAGAAAGAAGGGAGTAGGAAGAATATGGAACAGAGAAAAGGGAAAAGGGAAAGATTGGATTTCTTAAGAATTTTTTATGTAATATTTTAATAATTAACATTTTCAAAATATTAATAAAAATAAATAACAATTTAAAATAAAACATAATAAAATGTGACTCAAATCAATAAAAGTGGTTTTCATTTTTTTGTGTTTATATATTTTTAAATCTTACTTTTTTAATTTTTATTTAAGATATTTATTAGGATAATTCTATCTAGGTGCTTTTAGATATAGTACATTATAGAACGACACTTTATAAAAAAAAAAAAAATTCTCTTGCATCTTAGAAAATTCAAATAGTGTCATATAACAAATTTTATTAAAGTGTTTTTAAAGAAGAGTAAGTTCTATAATAATGTACATGTTTGAGTCTCAAAATCATAATTAGTTTTAACAATTTTAAAAAGGATAAATTAATGATTTAGCCTATAAATTATATATTTTTAATTTAATCTCTTAAATTTTAAATTTCTTAATTTAATTCTTTAATTTTATTTCACGTATAAATAAAAAATAACGGGGACTAATCATTTGCCGACTTGCCCATTAAATGTTGAGACGGCGCTGTTGACGGAGCTGGAGTTGATTACATGGACACGCAGGTCTTTTCAAAAAGGAGAAAGAAACGGGTGTGGCATAATGGTAGAGCAAAGAATAGGAGACGACGGCAGAGAAGGAAACTGCGTTTTTGGTAGGTTTCGGTGGTCTCCGACGAGGCTGGCCGTGCACGATGGCACTACTGACGGAGCTAGAACTCAATGGTTCCGCTGACGTTAACCTCGCACAATGGTTCTCTCTGGTTTCAGAATGGGTTTTTGGGTCTCTTCGAAATGGAGAAGGAAACAGGTAAAAGAGGAAGGAGAGAGTGGTTGGTGGGTAAGGACCAGCAGAGCAAGTGTTGGGGTGGGGGAGTTGCGAAACAGGGCCCAATGGTGGTGGAACAAGCGGAAGGAGGCCATGGGGTTCGTTCTCTTTACCAGCTCACTCCTATGAAAAGCATTTTGCCTCACCTTTATGCTATTTAAGAAATGGTATAGCATCTAACTGACGTTCTAAGTCCTCCTTTATCATCCTACAGAACACAAGTATGAAATCGTAAAGAAGTTGCGAGAGAGGAAGCACATTTGTGGAATGACAGGAGATGGTGTCAATGATGCCCTTGCTTTGAAGGAGTCAGATATTGGAATTGCTATTGCTGATGATGCTGCAAGAATTGCTTCTGACATTGTCTTGACAGAACCTGGATTAAGTGTTATCATTAATGTTGTCTTAACAAGCAGAGCTATTTTCCAAACTTCAGTCTCGCCATCAGCCACCATTTTGCTCTTACTCGGATTGACGCTCCGTCATCTCTCATTCTGCAAAATCCGGCCACCGTCATCCTTCCACTACAGAGCCGCCGTCAGCCACCATCGACGCCATCTCCTTCTTCCTTTTTTGGCAACCCAGACTCGCCAAGAACCTCCAAGACGTTTTGTTGAGGTCAAAGCTCGTGGAGGCTAGAAACAGAGGAGGAGGAAGAGCGTCAGCTCGGGGCGAAGTGGTCTGAGCTTTTCACCTACAGTTAATGCTTTACACCGAAAATTTGCTTCCATTCCCCGTTTATTTTATAGATTTGGTCATGGGAATTTCTGGTTGTGACTGATAGGAATGGGTTATGGGGGTTTGAATAATCGATAAAGGTCCTTATTCTCAATGAGGTGTCCACAAAAGGGTACAAGAGCATGTTGGACTGGCATTCTCTATCACGATTCTCAGTGTTCCTCCTCTCATTTGTTAGCTAAAATAAAAGTGGGAACTGCTATTTGATGCAGAAGGAGTGAGTTGGTGGAATTGGCCTTGGCTTGGATACAGAAGCTGGCTTTTCCACGGCGATATCCTATAGTGCCTGGTAGAATGGTTGAAACGACATGGTCTGGCACCCTAGTAACTTAACAGTCACATGGAAAATTTAGTTAGTTCAAATCATGAAGTCGGTTAACATCGGAATATGACAAAAGTAAGATTGAAAAATTCAATTAAGAGATTTTAAAATTGAGAGATTAAATTAAGAATAAATATATTTTTGGAGGACTAAATTATTAATTTAGTCTTGTAAAAACTTAAGTATACAAATAATTATTATAATTTCAATTCAAATTATATAAATTATATGTGTGACAGGTATATAAGAGATTCCAATTTAGTTTGACATATCATTCTTTATTTTAATTTAATTTCATTAATGCTGCACTAAACAAATATGGACCCATATATGTTTGGAATGCTATGAAGTTAAAAGTGAGTAATTTGAAAAACAAGGAATGAGGAATGAAACATGCTTTCTGTGCTATTATATAATTTTGCATTCAATTTTCATACAACATACAGTAATCTATGAAAAAGAGAACAAAAAAATTATATCCGATCGAAGTGCTTGACCGTAGAATATTAAATGCATATATAAATATATGGAATTGACATTACAGTTTTAAATGACAAACCAAACACTTATATAAGGGTCCGTTTCATTCCTATAATCAAAATTAGTACTACGATTTTCGATTTCGATTCTAATTCTATCATAATTGGAATTCCTTTAAAACTTGTATACATTATAGTTTTTGTTTAACAGTTTTGTTCCATATATATTATTTATAATGTAAAATTATATTTTCTATATGCATATATATTCAAATTCTATACACATATACATTAAAAAATAATTAAATTAATCAATTATATATATAGATAAAATATATCTTATAATTTAAGTTATATTTAATATTATACATTTGAAGATGTAATTCGTTGGATCCAGGTCGGAGAAGTTTCTTAGTGAGATAGAGAGTTTATAAGAATAAACCAAGACACAATATGGTTGTTCTTATTTCTAAACTTTTGGATTTGTTATTTTTAGAGTTTCAATCTATAATTGAAAAAAAAAAATTGAGACCAATTACTTTTTGATTTTCATAGAACTGATACGTAGAATTGACACTACAATTCACCAAGTTTGATAATTTTAGGCCTAAACCAAATCTAACCTCCAATTACAAGCCCAATTTGAAAAACTAACCGAGACCTTAAGGCTCCATATGGATTTGGGAATCATAATTAATACTAAGAATTATAATTTTAAAAGTAAATTAACAATTTAATTCTTTAAAAATATAATTTGTCTCAATTTAGTTTCTTAAAGTTAAATCGTTTCAATTTGATCTATCAAAGATTCATACCTTCTTAATTTGGTTCTTCTATTAGATATGGTGGATGAAAAGCTGACGTAGTAGTGACGGAAGTTCACGTGACATTGACACGATAATAATCACATGTCACGTGGATTTTTAGTCTATCATATCTAAAGAAGGGACTAAAATTGAGATGTTTTAACATTGATGGACTAAATTGAGACAAAATATATCTTTGATGAATGAAATTGTTAATTTATTCTCAGGAATATTATTTTGTTGTTTATTTTTTTAATCTTTTTTGCTTTTCAGGTATATATTTATTGTTTTGATAAATATTCTCATACTTCATTATTCTAAATCCTTTGAATTAAGGTATGAAATCTTGTAAATCAAGTTAAAATATTATTGTATTTTGAATAATTGATTTCTACATTTTGTGCCTAAATATATCATCTTCCTTTTACCCAAAATAAGTATCAAAAATAATAAAAAAGTCTTGACCAATATTTTAAAATTCATCTTAAATAGCTAATTTAGTCCACATGTCAGTGACAAAAATCTACGTGACATGTGGCTGTTGACATATCAATGTCACATGGATTTCCGTTACTACTATATTAACTTTTAGTCTACCATATTTAATGGAGTGACTAAATTGAGATGATATAAATTTTTAAAGAATCAAATTAAGACGTTTCAATTTTGAGGGACCAAATTAATACGAAGCGTATCTTTGAATGACCAAATTGTTAATTCACTCTAATTTAAATTTTAATTCTATCATAATTACAATTGATTTAGAATTTTAATAATTGTTTCGATTATGTAAAGAATTCCACATGAAATTATAGTTCTGAATGCAATTAAAATTTTATTATTTAGATATATAATTTAGAATTAAAAATAATTTATTATTTAAGGAAAATTAATTATTTAAATTTATGATGTATTTTCGACTAACTTAAATATTGTAATATTTTAATTTACATGAATCCAATGGATCGTGTAATTTTAATTTAATTTAATTTTTTATATGATTTTTTATGCTTAATAATTTCTTCTCATATATATTTAAATTGTATCACACTATCCTACACCATTGAACATTAGCGATAGGATTCATTTTTCATTTTTTTATATTAATTAATTATTAGCTATATTATATATTTTTTAAAGAGTTTTTTGGATTTTTGAAAATTTTTTTTCTTATAAATGAATAATATCAAAAAAATTAGGAATGAATAGTATCAAAAAAATATTCAAAAATACTTTAAAAATTTTTTTAAAAATTATATGACATAGATAATAATTAATTAATGTTAAAAATTAAAAAAATTAAGACAAAAATTAAAAAAAAAGATATTATAATGTCGAAATATTGACTACCACCTTATTTTGGGACGGTAGCATAGTGTTAACCATTTAAATTATATATATATATATATATATATATATATATATAATTATTTTTTGTGGATAAAATATAATTTTCAAAACATTTAGGGTCAAATTGTTATTATTCAACTTACATTAGATATGGTTGAGAAGGATCCCACATCAATTAGGCATCTATACTTGTTGAGCATAGTGCTATTAAGGCAGGGCAACCTGTCTCTGGCTTGGAACATTTCAACCTAATCGTTTCATTAGTGAATTACAAGTTAGGTGGGTCAGCTCACTAAAAATGATAAATTTTAAGAAAAAATAAGTGAATAAATTGTATAGGAATAATTAAAGAACCAAAAAGTGCCCAGACTTTAGTAACTGCTCCCACTAGTTTTGGTGCCTAAAATCCCAAAAGAATTGAATACCAGATCCTCAAAATAATACTCCCTCCGTTTTAAATTATCTGTCATTTAAGGTAATGGCATAAGAATTAAGGTAGTTATTAAATAGTTTCGATTTTAACAAAAAATAATTATACTTGACTAAATTACCCTTATTAAAGTCAATTTAAATTCTTGTTACTACTCTATTGAATATAATAATAAATAAGAGTAATGTTAGAAAAATAACAATTAATACTTCATTAGTAATATAAAACGACAGATAATTTGAAACAAAATTAAGCTCCTAAAACGACAGATAATTTAAAACGAAGGGAGTATAAAGCAAAATCTTCAAATTAGTCACCCTAAACCAGTTCAGAGTTAACCCCTAAACATCTATCAACTGAAATAAACCCCAAACTCAATCTAAATCCCAACTTGGTCTTTTAGATTTTTAAACCAAAGTCGAAAAACCAAGAACCCAAGATGGAAAATATCTAAAACACGAAATCTTTACCTATGGTTGTTGTCTCGGGGTTAAGGATGACTTTGGAATTGCTTTGCCACAAAAGAGGGTGATTGGAGCTGCAATGATGGCATCGAACTTTGGTAGTGGCGACTGGCTTCGACGGTGACGTTGGGTGGAGATATTTTCTCCTCTTGGTTGGGTGTCGTAATCCAAGTAGCAGGGGAGGCAAAGTGATTGTTTTTCCTTTTTAAGAATGATGAGTTTCAACACCTAATTAAAAAACAAAAAAATACGGGTAACTCGTCCCATTCCATTGTGACCAGTCGCCAAACGAGACAGGTTGGGTTGGAACCCACCCTATATGCATAATAGGAGGAGCCAACCCAATTTAACAGTCGTAATTGAGGGTATTAAACCTCTCCTTGTTTATAAATGTTGTTTATGAGAAAAGATTGTATGTTTATGGGGTATTAAATTTTCATTTAATGTTCATAGACATTAAATTTTCAGTCCCAATTTACTCCATGTTCCTCTGGGTTTTTTATTCATCGCCGAATAACGACAAAATTCTCATGTATGGATAAACCGGTCTTTCTTTTCCTCTTTCATTTTATCTCACTTTCTCGCCGTCCAAACACCTCCGCTATCTTAAACCACGTTTAGATCGGTCTCCAATTCAGATGTCGACTGAAATAATTGAGCATGTCGTTCTGTTCAAGGTCAAAGACGATATTGAACCTTCAATTGTCAGTGCGATGGTCGACAGAGTCAATTCCCTTTTGTCCCTGGAAGAGGTCCTTCACCTTGGTATGGGGCCAATGCTGCGTATCCGATCCACCTCCTTGAATTTCACTCACATGCTTCATAGTCGCTACAACTCCAAAGATGGCCTCAACACCTATACGTTTCATCCTAGCCATGTGTCCGTCGTCAAGGCAAACGTGCCCCTCTGCGATGACAGTATGGCTCTTGATTGGGTCGCCGAGGACCTGCAGGGTGATTCGGTTTTGCCGCCAGGCTCGGGTGTGCGAGTCACCTTCTGGAAGTTGAAGGAAAATTTGGGCGATGAAGTTAAAAATGAGATTTTGGGGGTTCTCAGAGGAATTAAGGATAAATTTAGACAAATTAGCCAGTTTACTTGTGGAGAAAATTTCTCGCCGGGAAGAGCGAAAGGTTTCTCGATTTCATCGCTAGCAGTCTTTCCAGGACTAAGAGAAATGGAGGCAGTGGATTCAAATGAGGAGTGGGTGAACTATGAGAAGGATAAGATTGGAGAGCACGTGGAGAGTGCAGTGGTAGTTGATTACGTGGTGCCATCCCTATAACCTAGTCTGCCAGCATTTGATGTGGGTATACTCTTAATATACCAATGCTATACCTGTATGTTGTCTTATGTTAATGCTATGTTATAAGCTAATTGTTAAGCCTCCAATGCTCTATTATGATGCAGTGTGGAACAATGTAACTTGAAACTGCAGATGTAGCTACTTTCGTTTGTGGGTTACCCTGTGCTTATATATCTATCATTCTATTTATCTTCTCTGTATCTGTTTTGTTTGTCTACATAAGCTTGGCTGTTTGGATGGGCTTAATTTAGTACTTGTGCTATTTTACTTCCATAACTTTGATTTTCCACAGTGATTGTAAGTTTTGGCGATTGCTTTTTCATCCCCTCAGGCTACTCACAAGTGATTTCTCCCTCTACTTTATTGAAGATAATTTTGTTAGAAACATGGATTGTTAGTAAATGCTGTTCGGTTTGAGAGTAAAAAATGTTGGTCCATTTAAAAAATAGGCTATATTTAATCATTGTTTAGATGGCATTTTAAATATAACCATAACCATATTTTATAAGTTAGTAACTATTGCAGGTTTTATGAACTCGATAACCATATTGAACAAAGTAATAATCATTTCCATACTTAAACCATTTTGAAATCTCTTTAACATAACACACTGAACAGCCATAATTTACACAGGATAATTGCTTAATTAAAACCCTTCACATTCATAAAACATAAATGTTCAACAAGACTTATAAACAATGAGGGTTCCTCATATTACACTGTAGGTGAAATTAATTTATTAGGTTCTTCGAAGTGGGGGAATATTTGTCCCACTATACTATATATATTTTCCAGCCATGGTTGATTTCTATTTGAATGACTTTACATGATTTTTTATATTCTTTTGAAATGTATGTGTTTTATTTTAAAAATTAATCATGATTGTCGATCGCATACAAACAGTCACGATTTCTATAACATGATTGGTCATACCGGATCCTTTCTCAATAATATCCTTTCTGCCAATAGTCAAGTGCATAATCATCATTTCCAATTTCAGTCCATCTTCCAAAATAACATATACGCTTTCCAACAATTGAATTCAAAACAATGGTTTCATAAAAGCATACGTACTTTTTCTCAATGGCTCATAGCCAAGTAAACAGTAATTCGAAGTCTAAATCTTTTCGAATTTCAATTCAAGTTGAACATCATCACTTTCTAAAACAAATTTCCCAAAATCTCAAGTTTTATTTAAGCAGAAACATGAATACAATCCAATTTCGTGATATCAACACTTCTTTCCTAAAACCAGAGTTTTCACTACTTCTAAAGTTGTAATCTTATATAAACATATTAGAAAGTAATTCCTTTAAGAATCCCAAGTTCAAAATCATACAGAAAACATTTTCGAATATATCAAACTAGAACATCAACAACTTAAACAAAATATGAAACTCTAAAATCAAAATAATAGTTTAAGTGTAAAGTAATACCAAAGTTTATAATCAAAGCATTTCAACCGTCATAGCAATATCCTCACTTCAAATACTCGTTTTTCTCAACATTTATCCAATTTAAAATCATAAACCAATACTAATCCGAAAATTTCCAAAACTTCACAACATTTATATTATAAAATCGGAAAATATCACATAATCAATGTATATGAGTATAATATAATCAATGTATATGAGTATAATAAGTGTCTAGTAAATGGTAGATATATCCTCTCACAAGTTTGGTACTAGCTCCGTGTACCCAAGGATGCCAAATGGTCGTAACTAGGCAAAGGCTAAAATAATTTCAAAGGAACTCGTTAATGAATTTACAATTTCTTAAGGATAGCCAATAGTACTTAGAAATATCTCTATTCAATATTATGGATAGAACTCAACTTAGATCGACTAGAAAACTCACCAAATTATATTGGAATGAAAAATCAACTTCCTCCGACTATTAATTATAACACACAATTAAACCTTAAGTTTAATGAGACTTTATATATCATAAAATTTATGAGATTTCTTAATCAAAGATTGAAAAACCTGTCAAGATTTTAAATTTAATATCATTCCTTAATCAAATATGCCATATGTCATTTTTTGGGATTCTTCATTCGACAACATTATTTGAGATATCATGACCTAAATCACCAAGGACATGATCGGTGTATAGACTAAGCCAGTCCCATAATTGACTCAGCCTAGCAAGCTTATTACACTCATAAACATAAACTATTTAATTGAAAAGAAACAAACATGTGAAACATTTTAACTTTAGGGGTAGCCAAGAATCCAGTAGAATCTCCCCTAAAACTAGGCATTTCTCAAAATAAATTAGTCATTAATTAGCGTTTATAATATTCTTAATCAGAAATATGTATATATACAAAGACCATAGCCATCACGAGGCCTTCAAAATATCACCAACACAACTCAATATAGCTGACTAATGTAGTTGCCATGTCATGAGCCCAAGATTCAGGGGCGTAGGGCATTGTATTATTGGGAGGCTAAATGTTTTAAAAATTACTTAATATAATGTAGTATTTATTATTTAAATATTTAAATATTATAATTTAGCCCCATAATCAAAAAGTTTATTTTTAAAGAGGTCTTTAAGTTTTTAACTAAAATATTTTATTTTCTTTCATAATAAAAAATCATTTTAACTTTATATCATATTAGAATAAGAGGACTACAAAATAATAATAATAATAAAATTCAAAACTACAATATAATAATAAAAGAATTCAAAACCAAAATTCAAAATGTGATGAAGAAGTTTACGTGATGATAGAGGTACATACCCATACAAGTTTACCACCCTCCCCCAGTCCCCCACCTCCTCAGCTTCTTGACTTCTCTGCCACTATCTCCTTCTTTCACCACTCATTTCACAGTTACATACACACCTTTTAACTTGATCCACAAAGCCAATCTTGTAATAATTTTTTCCAAATTTATATTTTCAGTAAATTGTAAACAAGTAAGCTCATCTTTACCTTTACCAGGTATGAGGTAACGCCTTCAAACACCATTTTTTGTGTTATATTATGTATTCGTAAGGGTTTTCTTTTTAAAAAATCTAATTACTGAATTTTGTAGTTCTCTATAATTAATAATTCATCTTGATTTGTATATTATGCATTATATTTGATTATTTTGAGCTTTTAATTGTTGCATATGATTAATATACTTTTATTAATGTATTTAGTTTTTTTTCTCTTTAAACCCCCAATGAAAATGGTTTAGCTCCACCCCTGCTAAGACTACAAATTGGCTACCTAATGGAAGGAGGCCTACCAAAAGACTTTCTCTAGGAAGAATAGAAATTCCAGAGCTTGCCACTCAAATCACTTGCCAATCTAAAAAAAGTTAACAATAATGAGTACTAAGTCAAACAGACTTAGTGAGAACATCTTAAACAAAGTGAATAGGAAGGGAAACAAGAATTTGCATGTGTTTCATTTCATAAGCACTTGCATCTTAAAGGTAAAGCATTAAGTTCAATAAATATAGCTTTGAACAAATATAAATATTACTTTGCTAAAACATAATGATAAGAAGCTAGAAAAATATATTTGAAAATAAAGTAAGTAAAAAATATCAAGTAATTTTGTAGCGGGGTCCCACATGAGAGAATCATAATGTTAGGGTGGTTACATCTCGATAGCTGCTCCTTACCATGAGCATTGGTGACTACACTTAATGGGCAGCCCTTTTCCTAATGTTCTCTAGCATCATGGTGGCTCACATAGCAACACCATGAGCTCACTCCTTACATATCATGATGGATCACCCAGCAACACGATGAACATGTACATCTAGAGCCATGATGGATCACACATAAACATCATGTTCTCATTTATCTAGAATCATGACGGATCATGCAGCAACATCATGCTCACATACATCCAACATCATATATATACTAGGTGTACATAGGTCGTTACTCCTGCTAATGGTTATAGGATCCTAACATGGTTACCTCAAAGCATTTTCATCTAAAACAATATTCAATATCCACAGTTAAACATTTACACTTCAAAATATCTTCACAAGCATCATTCACCATCTTGGAGAGATTCATAATCAAATTCTCATTTCAACATAAATTGAACATCACTTTCATTATAATCTGAGCCTTATAGCTGTAATAACCATTATCTTACCATTATCCTCATTTCTAGTCCAAGCCAAGATTACATATTTCTAAAAATAATTAAAGGTCTTGTTTTCCAAGGACATTATTTTCATAATAGAACCAATGTGAAATATTATTGAATAACAAATGCTAAAACATGAAAGTAAATGGGTTTTCATAAACTTTATTTTAAAATACCTTTTGGATAGTTCAAGAAATTTAGTTAAGAAATCAAGTATTTATGAATAAAAAAATGCAATGAAAGAAAATAATTTGAAGAATGAAAAGGGTCACAATGTTCAATATCCACTCACAAATTTGACGCTTTTCCAACACATCCAGAAACGACTCCCAAGACTACACTAATGCTTGCGTTGGAGTCTCAAATAAATATACCACACATGAACCATTTTACGTCATTAAAATAAATTCAAGAATAGAAAGTAACAATAGATAACCATTAGGGAGCACATCTCCATTAACCAATTTCTACCCCAATTCACTTACAAAAATTATTCTCAAATAAGAGCTAAAATCTCACATAGAATGTCATCAACTCTAAATAAATTACCATAAACTTCATAGAGCTTGAATTTGCAAGAAATTCGGGTTGGGTGTTTTCCCTGTTTTATAGTAGCTATGATAGATGTTTGAGGGAATAAAAGAGTGTACAATAGTGTTTAGAAGCACATTTTCGATACTTTTGAGAATATGGTACTCTTGGAAGTATAGTATTCTTTTCGTTAAATTTGCGCTGCGTGGTACTTTTCACTTAAAAAGTGTTACGCGATGCAAATCCAGCATAAGAAATACCATACTTACAAGAGTAATAAACATTTTTTCGGTGTGTAAAGGCTAAATACATAGGGAAACTTGATAGATCACTGTGTGAATATTTTTGGGTGAGAAAATGGTGAGAAAGTGATGAAAATTAATGAGAGAAAATGGAGGAGGAAGAGAGGGCTACGAATTTTGGGATGAAAATGGGGTATTTGTGTCTTGAAGAAAAAGAAGGAAAAAAAAGCATATGGTTTCCAATAATCAGAATTTTCGGGTATCTTTCACATTTTGCTGGGTTAGTGTAATCCCCAATACCTAAAACCATTATTGGATATTTTTTGGCTCTCTTTGGTTATTCTTTAATTTTCTTCGGTATTCTTCAATTTTCTTTGGTTATTCAACATAACTCCCAATACCTGAAAATTATAATGGGATTCTTTGTATTTAATTAACTATTCATTTTCTTCAATACCCAATGATTAAAAGTGGCTCTTCTTCACTTTCTCTTTGAAAATCCTTTAGGTTTTCAATACCCAAAAGTTATAATTAAATACACAATTTGTCAAAATACCCAGAACTTATTTTCCCATAATTAAATGCAATAAAAAGAATATTTGAGATTATATATATATATATTATAACTCAATAAAAGTTTTAAAACTTTCGGGTATTGAAAACCTAGGAAAAATACAAATTTATATAGGTATTACATGATGTGTTTCTTATAAATTTTTTTATTGTTATTAAACTTTCATCAAGGAATTTTAAGCCAAACAATTTATAAATTTTGAACAAATAAGAGGAGAAAATAATAGAAAAAAAATATTATTTTAAAAAATGTAATAAGAGAAATGCAAGAAAAAAGGAACAGATTAGTTAATTCTCTAACTATAAATAACTAAAACTTGCTATATTTAAATATTAAATTAAATGCATAACACAGGATAAATAACATAAAAAGAATACCCTTGTTACATATTTTTTGGGGTATGAAATTTATTATGAATTATTTTCCTGTAACCTCTCTTTTAATATATATTTTTATCTTTGTTAGTTATTAAATTTAGTATTAGGTTAATTTTAAGGTGTACGGAAAGTTCTACCATTTGTTACATTTTTTTAGAGACATTTAAGGAATTATTATTTTTTGTTAGCATTAAGTTCAATAGTAACTTATTTTCAAAATATAAAAGATATTTGTGTAACTTTTAAAATAAAAAAAGTAAAGGAGAATTATTATTTGGTACCTATTATGATACTAAATTTCTAGTTGCTCGATGGTACTAAATTTTCAAATGGTGTCATATATTGATCACTCAATTTATTTTTATTCTTCATAAAAATAATTATTTAATTATAAAAATTTATTGTGTTATAAAAAATAATTATTATTTTTATAATACAATAATTATTTTTTATGGAGTAAACACAAAATGTTAACAATACATGATATCAGGTAGATAGGTGTAAACACCTGATTTTGTATAGACATCCTTAAAAAAGATTGATATTAATAAATTTTTTTTAAAAAAAAGAAAAGAAAAGAAAAGAGAAAATAAATAATAATAATAAAGTAAATAATAAATATACTAAAAAACAACATATGAGAAAAACGAAAAAAATCACAAAATGCAATTAAAAAAAATTGTATTTATAATAATACAAAAGATAATTAAAAAAATAAATATAAAAAGGAAATTATAAACACAAAAAATCAAGGGGCCCAAAGTCTCTTTTTCTGACAGCCCAATGAATCTTCAACCAAAAAATGCTAGCCCACTTTGCTTAGCCCAACACCCCCTAACCTGGTCCAGAAAGTGACCCACAACTTGCTTCCCCTGAAACCCTAGCTGTCACGGAACCCTCTCTCTCCATCCTTTTCCATCTGCACCTTTTCACGCCACTGCATTTCGTTTTTGCTCCTCACCAAGAACACCTTTTCACGCCA
>JASKGM010013674.1:24713-34913 GCA_034509205.1 Ceratonia siliqua
TGCATTTCGTTTTTGCTCCTCACCAAGAACACCTTTTCACGCCACTGCATTTCGTTTTTGCTCCTCACCAAGAACCCCCGCAGCAGTACCATGTCTCTTTCCCTCTATGCTCCTCTTTATGCCTCTGCAATATCCTTTATGCTCCTCTCGTCCCTCTATTTTTGGCACCTATTGCACGTCCCTTTCCTATTCTGCCATAGCCACTTCCCCTGAAACCTTAGCCATCACCCTTATGTCTGAAACCCTAGCCATTTTCCTCTTTGGCTTTCGGCTAAATTAGGGCTTTGGTCCCCTCTAACTTTAACCCCGCATGCAATAGTTCTCGGTCCTAGCTCTACGGCCTGCTCACCATTGGTGTTGTTTCCTGTAATGTGACCTTCGGCTGGGCTCACCTAGGCTATAAAGCATGGAAGAGAGAGCGAGACAGGGGTACCAATAGACGAAACAGAGAGTGAAAGAAATTAGGAAATTAGAAGCACCAAGCAGGAGAGACAGAGAATCAAAGAGCGACTAAACTGAGGGGGCTGTCTTTAAAAGAGATTGGTGCTAACCATACTGGTGAGTTCATCTCAGAACACAGGGCGTTAATCATATGAATTTTAGAGACTTTGTTTGCAGAAATTCTAATAATGATGTTAATTGCTTAGCTTGAATATTTCTATTACATGGGGTTTGTTAAGATATCAATTCATGGTCACCCTTGTTTAGGTTTTTCTATTATGGTTTGTTGAGATTTATTTTGATTCCCCATTACTTGAAAGTTTCGTACTTGGTTTCTTTCTCTTGTGTGTCTGTTTCGAGGTAATGATGCTTTTTGGAATTGGATCATGCAACATATGGTTGGGTATTTTAGTTCGTATTTCAAACTCAGTTTAAATTTTTGGTTAAAAATAGGATTTCAGGTTTGTTTTACTTTGCTATCCCATTCGGTCTCATTCCTGGACTTGTGGCTATACATTTAAGACCTATGACATTGTAATACCAGTCCACCTATACAATCTAGAATTTAAAAATGTACTTCCTCTTTTTTAAGCTAATCCAAAGTTATGTTAGGAGTGAAATTTTATCATAAAATCATACTGTAGAATAAGTGGGTTTACGTCTGATTCCTACATTGGTATAAACCCAGAAATTGTTGCAACCTAATTGAATTCTTGTTGTTCAAAAATGAGAGGAAATGGATGAATTTCATTTGAGGTCAAACCATCTTCAAATACTGTGCATGTGACTTTCTAGTTTACTTCTAGCTAGATTTGGGATTTGGTTACAATAATGTTTTCAGGTACATGCCAATGGAAACCCCATTGGCATGTTTATTTGCTTTACTAGTTTTTTTTAGTTTATAAGTTCCTCTACTAGCCAATTTACTTGTCTTAGGCTTTGGAACAGAATGCGAATCTGTCCATCTTTGTTGTGAGGCATAATTTCCTTTTTATTTTTCCACATTTTTGGTATCCATATCCCTTGTTTTGTTTCAGTTTTTCTCTTTTCTCTCTTAATTTCCTCTTAATTACTTATTCACCTATGTTACTGGGATCCTATTGTGTTATGATATTGAGTTGAATAATTTTTGGGTTGTACAAATATCTTTGTATAGTTCATTCTGTATTTTTTTGGGTTTATAATAGGTTATTTTCGGGTTTTAACAGTTTACTTCATTATGTTTACAAAACACTGTATCTTTTTAATGATCCTTCTTACCATTACTATGTGATGGTTATCCCTGTCATTGATTCACTATTGTTTGTAATTATTTCACTTTCCCTTTTGTTTTTTTAGTTTTGTCGATATATCTCATTTTATTTTCTGATTGCGATTTGCTTAGCTTTGCATGTCTGTTCTAGGTCCATGAGTAGCTAAGGCACCTTGTGTTTCCTTAGGAATAGACATATATACATATTAAGGTTTTGGGGTCAATTAAAATTATTTCAATACTTTAAGCTCTAAGGGTTTGGTTGGACTACCATTTCCAAATAGTTTTTTTTGTAGGCTCCACTCTATTTTTCTTAAAAGGGGTTACAAAGGTCCAATAAAAAAAAAAAGAGGTTCCATGAACCCATTAATCCAATATCAATTTTTTTAAGAGGGCTCAATGACTTTTAAATAGCTCCAAACGCTCAATTAATTTATTTTCTGAATGAGTTTCAAGAGCCTTTGAAAAGTAAGGTTTGGCCCAATTGATTTAAAAAAAAAAGAGAGAGGATTCAAGCCCCAATTCTCTTCTAAATGGCTCTATCAAATATTTTTAAGAGAAAATTCAAATTTTTTTTGGACCTTATATTTATGGAAATGCGGTTTTAACCCTAATAACTTGAGAAATTTCATTTTGGCCCCACGCTTTTTGTAAGATTCGTTTTGGCCTCATTACTTCCATAAACCTTATTTTGGCTCCATTACTTTCATGAATATCATTTTTTTGACCCAATATTTTCAAAAATTTCATTCTTGCCCCCAATGACCCAATATTCAAGGGACTTTCAATATGGGCTTATCTACTTCAAAGTCTTAAATCTTCGTAGGCATTCAATGGAGTTATATACTTCCCGATATCCTAATTCTCAAGGGCTTTCAATGAAAGTTCATCTTTCTCAAGGTCCTGATTATTTATTTTTCTAGGCTTTTAGTGGAAGTTTATCTTCCTCAAAAGTCGCAGTTCTTTTTAAACGCTTTATGTGGAGGTTATCCTCCTCAATGTCCTAATTTTTATAGGCTTTTAGTGGAGGTTTGTCCTTCCTAAATGTCCTAACTTATTTTTAAGGCTTTAAATGAAAGTTTATCTTCTTTAATGTCCTAACATTCTTAAGTCAGAAATTATATATCTCATCTAATCAACTTATCCAAATATTTTTGAACTACATTGACCTTGATCCCTTTTGGGGTACGTGAGCACTTACTTGGTAAGACAGGTTTAATTATTTATTTCTTTATCTTTGTCCATTATCGTATTAACAAAAATGAGTTAATTAAAATACATTAAATTCTTAAGCACAAATAATATAGGGTAACTATCCTTAGGGATGAACGTTGTGAGGTGCCTAATACCTTCCCCACGTGTAATTAAACTTTCGAACCCTTCATCTAGTTCTAAAGGCCAATTTTTTTTTTAAATTTTAATTATTATTCTAATTAATTGATGACGACTTCATTTTTTCTTTATATTTTTTTTATACGCCCAAAATTCATAAAATTATGATTTTTAACTAGCGGTTACATTGTGACACCAGTTAATCATGAAGCACCAAATACAAATATGATGTCCCTAAGCATCAAATAACATTTTCACAAAAAGTCAAAAATAAAGTATAATTTTCTCCTTATTTTTTAAACGGTTTATGTACACTTTACCCTATATATGTTCATGCTGCACAAGGGTGGATCCCTCTAACAAAAGCTACTCTTCTTCCTTCTCCGCCAAAACTGCCACACGATCACAGCCACTCCCTCTTCCACTTTCCCTGACACACCACTGGCTCATACACTCACAAAGAGAAGGTTCTCTTTGTGGTTTCTGCTCTGAATCCTGCCGGCAAGTGATGGCTCAAAAGAGATTGTTTGTCTCTCTATTTTTATAGCACCTATCTTCACCTGCATTAAGGCTTAAGCAAAACAAGGGTTCTTTCCATTGCAGGCAGCCCCATCAACGTTCCCCCTTCTCCTACTATTATTGAAATTTAGGTAAATTCCGTGTGGGTTTTTGGCGTGAGCTTGCTGGATTCACAACCAGGGGTTTAACTCCCCTTCTCCTGTATTAAATTCGTAATTTTTGGGATTATTGCATTTTGAAACTTGAGAAATATCACATTTACAATATGTTCTTATTTGTTTAGGATCAAATTAGACTCTTATGGATTCAGAGTCTTCAAAGGAAACTTCTGGTGCCCGAAGGAAGGTATGTTATGATGCTGTGTAGTTTTAATTTGTCATTGTTTTTTACTTCTCCTACTATTAATTTTATCAGAAAGTGAAAAACATTTATTGCAACGTTGTTCTCATGATGAATACCTTGAGCTGTTGCAGGTAAAATTTGCACCAAAAGCTCCTCCTCGTAGGGTGCCTAAGCCAGAAATTAAAACGTATATGTCACTCGGTTAGACTATAATTGACGTAACACTGCTCAATCTAATTTCCCTCTAATCTGTTTTACCTCTACCTGGGCTGTTTCTGCAGTGAACTGGTTGAAGATGCCGATGCTGTCCAGGCTAGGGATTTGCTGCGGCGTTTCGATGTATTTTTATTTCCAATTTGATTATATTCACTGGTTTATTTTCTTTTAACTCTCATATTCTCCTGTTGAAAATTTCTGCCATTCTTGTAGGAGAGTTCGATGAAGGCAAAGCTTAAGGTTGAGAAAAAAGGTTTAGTATGTTACAGCATTCTGTTTTGAAATTCTTTTATCCTTTTTTCGGTTGTTTTAGTATACTGAGCATTGGTTTTCTGTTTTCATCATCTTAAGCTAAGATTGATCCTTTTGTTTGGGGTTTGGTTCTTGGTAACTTCACCATGAAATCAGATTCTATTCTTCTATATAATCCTCAGAGTGAAGGTACACACATTTGTTGTAGTTAGTTAAAATAATTGAATAAACGGTAAACCCACAAATAACTGACTGACTCAACTGACCTTAAATCACAGTCGATCAACAGAGCAATTTCTTGATGGAGTAACCAACAAAGTCAACTTTGTTACAACAGCTTAATCTTGTATGTGATATCGTTCTCCCTGTGTAGGGAATATCAATTAAAGAATTTACTGTCTCAAATTTTTGCACCATTAAAATGTTAGATGCCTTTGCTGGTTGCTTCCGCTTCAAAAGTGAAGTTGAAAAATTTAAATACTTCATATCTCTGGTTTCATACCCCTTATTACTACACAGTAGAGATCTCAGAATGAGGCCTGACATGATGTTGTTTTGAGTAAAGTAGGAGTCGCATCATTCTTTTTTGTTTTCTAAATTTGCATTGTTCATCTTTGGTTTGCAGTGTCAGCTTCACAAATTGCTTTTGGTTATGGTGCTGCATCAACTTCCATCAAATCATATGGTGTTCCCAAGGGTGGGAGTAAGAGTGACAGGTCCCGGAGTTCTGCCTTCAGTGGTATGCCACCATCCAGGCCTTCTCTTTTTGGCTCTTTATGTCTGCAAGGACTATGATGCGTTTTTATTTAATAGATCACTGCATTATTTTTGTAATAAAAAATTTTCTGTTGATGCTTATACCACAGGTGTGAGAGAGAAAGAATACAAAGAACCATGGGTAAGTATACTCTGAGTGAAGTAAAAAAGGGACATATTGATTTAATGTTTTAATCTGTTTCCTATGCGTGCGCATTTGGAGGGGAAGTTGTGCATGCTTGTTGTACTTTGAGTTATTGGTTTGTTGGATGTTGCTACAGGACTATTACAGTTATTATCCAGTAACTCTTCCTATAAGGAGGCCATATTCAGGAAACCCAGGTAAATTCCAGGAATTATCTTAGGAAAATAAATTAAAGGAACAACAAAGGGAATTTCAATATCAGTCATTGATTGATGTCAACCTGTCAATTTAGCAACTTGACTTGTCGTCCTGTTAAAATATTATGATGGTTTGAGTCCAATCCATTTATTGTCAACAGTTCGCTTAAATCGATTTTGTTCTTATGCTTGAGTTAAGGATTTATTTCACAGTTGTTGAAAGTATCTTTATAGTATGCAATATCAAGTGGCTTTAACTTGTATATTTTTGTAATAGAACTTCTTGATGAGGAGGAATTTGGGGAGGCTACAGAATCCATAAATTATGATGAAAATTCATCAAATCCAGCATTGGAGCTTGGCCTATTGGTAAATAACCTGAAATTAGAAAATAATTAAATTTACTATGTTGAGTTCAGTTTATTTTTTGTAATGCTTTTTGAGTAAATTGTTGGTAGGATGAGAATCCAGCGGCAAATTTATTCTTGCTTCAGCTACCACCAACTTTGCCTACGGTCAAACAATCAGCTAGTGGTGGAGTCCAGGATGTATCTGTGAGCTCCAAACCTCCTGGAGGGACCCAAGCTGTGGAGAAGCCCTGTAATTTGGACAAATTACCATCTGGATTCATGGGTAAATTGCTAGTATACAAGAGTGGTGCGATAAAGCTGAAGATAGGCAATACCCTTTGTAATGTAAGTACTGCATTCAGAAGCTAAATTACAGGATGGATGTAGATCCAAGTATTATTTTATCAATTTTTTATTCTTTAAATACTCAAAACTATGAAACGCTGTCGATCTACATATTATATCAATAAAATGAAGTTAAAACATTGTCAAAATTTTTGTATAGATAAAAAGATAGTATTAGTGAGATATTCATCCCATAACTGCATTACTTTTGAATTCTCAGTCCTTTTAAGTAAGTTGATGTGAAGGTGAAATATAGTAATTTTGGTTTCTGTTCGAACTTAATTTTGCATTTTGTTTTTCCCAAATGGTTGCAGGTTTCCTCAGGTATGGATTGTGTGTTTGCCCAAGATGTTCTTGCGATTAATACCGCTGAAAAGCATTGTTGCACTATTGGGGAGATCAGCAAGCATGCCACTATAACCCCAGATGTAGATGCCATATTAGACGGAATGTTTGATTTTTGATCAATTCAACACATTTTTGACATTGAAGAAGTCGTAATCTGTCTTCAGAATTCTTATGAGACTTTTGTTTCCTCAGATTACATCAGAAATTTCTCAGGTTACAGTGTGAGCGCAATTTATTATTTATGAATTAACGCTTTGCAGACAAGTTATTTTATCAAATTTATTTTACTTTTGGGTTTTTCTTGTCCTAGCAAACTCAAATAACAACAAAATATAATTAGTTCTAGCGAACCTGATGGTTAAAGAACATTAGGTAGTCTGTCTTCTGTTTTAAAAGTGCATCTCCGGTTTCTTTGATCACTTTGAACTTTTTCATGGCCAAAAAATAAATTAGGTTGAGGTGTTTGATTTCTCATTATTCAATAGGTACTTGTTTGAGTATCGATTCACAAAAATCATCATGAGATGCATGACATTGTAATATCTCAAACACTTCTTACAAAAAATATCTTAAACACTTCCTTCCCAAACAGTAGAGAAGCTTGAATTCAAGGCTCTCCCAATTTATAGTAATGCATTGTATATATTACTTGGACTGAACTCGATTCTCAATCACGAATTGAAGTTGATCCAAAAAACAAAAATCATGGCTTAGTGAACTTTTTGCATTTTAATCATAACATGAGGCAAATATTATGTCCAACTGTATCAATCTGAGGGTAAATTAACATATAACAGGTTCAACTCAATAACTGAGGTGGTAACAGGTTGACTTCATTATATCAGTAAAATATCGTGGGTACTGAACTACACAAAAGATAGATTATGGAGGAAATTAAACATCTAAATTGCTATGGAAGGGGAATGGCAGGAAAAAGGTGTAACTAGGTAATGAATATTCATTAGCCAATGTCAAGAATTTAGGTAAAGTGTGACAACATTATTTTCCAACAATACAACATGAAACAGATAATTCTTTGGTCTGATGCGATGACCTTATTTATCAAATGGAAAGAACATTCAGACTACCCTACAACATATTAGAGTTCGCGCAATGTGATATGAGCTCCATGTTGTGGTTGAAGAGTCATAACTGTGTAAGGAGCATGAACGTAAGAATGAGAGAGCTCCAATGAGAAATGTTGTAAAATCCTAGCTATAGCCATCTTGGCTTCTAGCATAGCAAAATTTTGGCCAATACAGGTCCTTGGTCCCCAACCAAAAGGGAAGAATGCTAACTGATCCTTAGATGCCTTGGAGACTCCTTCAGAGAATCTCTGTGGTTTAAATTTTTCTGCATCATCACCCCAAATTTGAGGATCATGATTAATTAGCAAAATAGGAAGTGTAAGATCAACTCCAGCTGGAAGGGTGAGATCTCGTATTATGGTTTCCTTGTATGTATGTTGATACAGAGCAATCACTGGTGGATATAATCTCAGAACTTCATAAAGTATCATGTTTATCTGCAGAAAGATGATATTTTAGAAATGTTTGATGAATGAATGAAATGACAGTGAATATATCGAGGGCTTCATCTTTCTTGACTATATGACATCGGAAATTTGTCTCTGGGACCTTTAATGGACTCCTTCGAGTCTCAGGCTAGAAATGGAAGTTTTGTCAAAGTAAATAGGCTTTAATTTTAAATTAAGCTTGTTACAATTGACCATTTTCTGTTCTCAACAGTGAATATATGTTGTAAGTAGCACTGTAAGAGATAATGCTTACTTTGATGAGTATTTCCATGGGATACTTGCTTCGGAAAGGAAAAAATAAAAAATAGTTGTAGTTTCTCTTTAAAAGAAATGCATCATTCAAAACCCAATTTAATAATGCTGCAGGTCAAAAATCAACCAGTTGTGACATATGTAGGAGTTAGTTAAGTATATGTCTCTATAATATACTCACAATTTTGAAGTTGGTCATAGCCTTGTAGTCCAATTCCTGCCCGCGACAAATTTGTAGGACCTCCTTCCTTGCCTTTTCTTGCCAGTCTGGGTGCATGGCTAGTACTACCATTGTCCATGTCAACCAACTTGAGGTTGTTTCCTGGCCAGCGAGGTAAAACTGCTTGCACTCCTCTACTACATCTTCCTCTGTCATCTGATTATCACAGTGCTCAGTTTCTAGCCCATTGTTCCCCTGGATTGATTGCAGGAGCATGCCTAGTAAGTCATCAATTCTAGTCTGTCTATGTGTCATAGCATGCTTTTTCCTCTGGATCAACTCTCTTAACATTGATGTGATCTCTCTGTCCAATTCTTTTCTTCTCCGGTTCTTCTTAGTTGGGATGAATCTAGATAATGGCAATTGATTATTAGGAAACCGTAAGAATTATGAGGGAAAACGCCAATATCTACATGTGCTCACTATGGTCACTGCTTCCAGTGTAGTCTATTATTTTTGGTAGATTAAGCCAACGAGAAGCATTCATATGCACATGTCAGGAGTGCGGCCCAAAATTAAAAAACTAAGTGACATATACACATGACTGCTCTCCATTGGCTAGTGTATCAACAATTGATGAACTAAGTCTATGCAAGAAGTTACTCACTATAAAACTACACTGGGAACACGTCCCTATGACATGTTGGCAATGGAATGTGCGTATGATTCAAGCTTAATGACCCAATTTCACAGAAAATAAAATAAAATAAAAGAAACTGGTATTGAACCTGAAACCAGGAATATATAAGGTCTGCATGGCTTCAATAACCAGCATCGTGAGCTCTCGCTGAAGTTCAAAGATACGCTTCCCTTCTTCGTAGTTGCTACCAAATGCTGCCCGAGAAATAACATCAGCAGTAAGCTTTTGAAGCTCAGGCCAGACATCAATGTCACATGTTCCTTCAAGTTTAGTCAGGTTCTGCCATCTTTCTATCATCATACTACAACTGGTTGAAAATACTGGTAACATTTCCTTTCAAGAGAAAACCCAAAATTGAAAACGTATTTCAAGTCAGAAGAGTTATCTGATGGAATTGAAGGAGATGCATAGTTTATTTCAAGTAGTTTGGCAAAAGAAAATGAAGGTCAGCTTAGGAATCAAAGTGGTACCTTAAACTGCTCTAGGTGGAATGCAGGATTCAGAGTTCTTCTGCGTCTTGCCCATTTCTCACCCTCCAAAGTTGTCAACCCCCTAGTTAGAATGAGAATGAGGGCATTTAACTGTGGCTTTTGAAAGTGACCTAGCTTATTAGACAACACTTCTCTCATTAACTCTGGGTCCTTGATGATCAACCTCGGACTTGTCCCAGACCAACACATTGATATCTTCCCTGTGAGTAATTTGAAAGATATAACATAATGATAAAAGCATTTCGATCTCAAAAATGCACACATGGTCCAGCAAACAAGTTATACTAAAATTTTGAAATTGTAACTCTGTTCGTTCGTTGCTAGAGACTAGATCATGAAATTCTTATTTTTATGCCATTCTATCATACTACTTTTCACATATACATTAACACAGCACTTATAGCCTGTTTGTTTGGGCTTATTTTGAGCATAAGTTACTTATTTTCAAAAAATAAGTCATTCAGATAAAAATATACCTGTTTGTTTGAGCTTATAGAAAACGGATAAGTTAATGAAAATGGAGAAAACCTCCTTATAGGAGAAGTTAAAATTTTTAACTTTTGTT